>JASSUY010001686.1:4832-24046 GCA_032466535.1 Forpus xanthops
CCCTGTGTCTGCAGTGCTCAAGGCCAGGTTGGACACAGGGCTTGGAGCAAGCTGCTCTATGGAAGGTGTCCCTGCCTATAGCAAGGGAGTGGAGCTGGAGGAGCTTTAAGTTCCTTTCCAATCCAAACCAGTCTGAGATTCCATGATTTTCCCCCTCCCAAAGTTTGCCAAACTTTCAATACAGTTTGCAAGGCATATTAAGAATAACTTTTGAAATATAAGAGGTTAAAGATACCTGCTTTCCCAGCATTTGTTTACCCCAAGTGATCCCAGCTTCTGACATTGTCTCTATATTAGATGCTCTTGCCTCTCACCATCAAGCAAACACGTCATCTTCAGCTCAGTCATTTCCTCTTACTCCATCACACTAGCAAAGATCCTACAGGACAAATAAAACTCTGCTTGGCTCTGTTAAAACACATTGGTCCCCAGGCAAGGCTAGAGTACACACCTGATTCTCAATGCTCATGCTAGAGAGCCTGCAACCCTGCACTTCCTTAACCAGCAGGAAAAGGGGATTTTAAATATGACATTAATTCTCATTAAAATAAATAGATGAGGGACTAAAAACTGGAGTAATTGCAGTGGCACAGGATGGAGGCTGAGCTTGAGTGACTGAAAAATTGACCATCACTAAGGGCTGAAGCCTCAAATAGCTGCTTGCTCTGTAACAGCTGTGCTGCCCAAGGATCAGCACTCCAGATGGGAAGACACAGATGCTGGAAAGCCAATGTAACCTTGCAAGTAGGCAACAGGGAAAACACGAAGGGGAAGAAAGGCTGTCAATATTAATGGGACATCAAGTCTTCCAGGAACACCGACACCAGGTGATCAAACAGAACAACCAAACAATCCCCTGCCAGTGAAGCAGCAGCAATAAAGGTGAGGCAGCAGCAGGCTGCAGATCCCAGCCTGGCTGGAACAGCACAGGCTGCAGATGTATCCAAAGCCAGAGAAGGAGCTCTGAGACCCAGCGAACCACGGAAGTACCTCCACATGGCTGCTCTCCAGCATCACATCTCGATGGTCAGCTCACTCCTCCAAAACACTGACAGATGCAGCTCACTGTACTGACTTTATAACTGCACCGCTTTTCCTTACATGCTCCATGCTTCTTTACTTCTTTCCATTTGTTCCATATTGTTTGTAAAAGTACACCACCAGCAGCAAAGATTGCCCGAGTTGTACCGCTCAGTTACTACAGGAAGGTAGCAAGTGATAAATAGCAGAGCAGATTTTACTTCTTTCTGGGCTAAAAGAACACAACCTCAAAGTCCGATCCCATTCTTGCAAGCAGCCAGGGAAGGAGACTGCTGAAGTTATAACAGCAAGCTGAATTCAGGACATGGAACTGTTGGAACAAGTCCAGAGGAGGGCCACGAGGATGATCAGGGGAATGGAGCACCTCCTGTATGAAGATAGGATGAGAGAGTTGGGGCTGTTCAGCCTGAAGAAGAGAAGGCTCCGTGGAGACCTCATAGCAGCCTTCCAGTATCTGAAGGGGGCCTACAGGGATGGTGGGGAGGGACTCTTTATGAGGGACTGTACTGAGAGGACAAGGGGTAATGGGTTCAAACTTAAACAGGGGAAGTTTAGATTGGATCTGAGGAAGAAGTTCTTTCCTGTAAGGGTGCTGAGGCACTGCAGTGTGTTGCCCAGGGAAGTTGTGAATGCTCCATCATTGGCAGTGTTCAAGGCCGGGTTGGACATAGCCTTGGGTGCCATGGTTTAGTGTGAGGTGTCCCTGCCCACGGCAGGGGGGTTGGAACTGGATGATCTTGAGGTCCTTTCCGACCCTAACTATTCTATGATTCCATAATTCAGTTAGGGAGGTGGATAACAGTGAGTGTCTGGATACCACATTCTTGGCTTTGCACCCCAGGAACAGGGGATGGGGATTGTGACAGTCCATCACCCTTCCATCAGCCTCAAACACATCTCCTGTCCTGTTGAAGAGCCTACATAAGAAGCTCTCCTTCTGGGCTGCACTGAGGTGTGACTTCCTTGGCCAGACCCATTTGGGATATCTTATCAAGCAAAGATATTACCCTTGCCTCCTATAAATCCAAGCTGCTGCTGTTCTGCCAACAGCCAAGACATCAACGCATCTCGTTGATGAACTGAAGCCAATGCAGGCCCTAAGCCTTCAGCCTGGAGGGGGTAAATTGACAGCAGGATTTATCCCTTATGCCATAGGGAGCTTTTACATTATTTGGCACTGTACTTCAATAGTCTTATTTTCATTGAATCCCAACCTGGTTTGTGTTGGAAGGGACCTTAAAGCTCATCCAGGTCCAGCCCCCAGCCACAGGCAGGGACACTTTCCACTAGACCAGGTTGGTCCAAGCCTGTCACTACACCCCCCTGCAGAAAGTCCCTCTCCATAGATCTCTTTTTCTTCATTTAGGGTAAAATTCAGGTGAAAGCAGACACAGACTGACAAACCCAGGAGGTGGGAGAAGTGGATTTACAGATCAGTGCTGCACCCCACCAAAACAACAATGGCCTGTTGCTGTTCGCACCAAATGTGCTTCTGACAAAGTGAACAGAAGCAAATGCCTGCAGTTAAACCACATCCCACGGAGCCAGCAGGCTACGGGCTGTTACTGCCCACCGAGTTAACCAGCGCTGCAGAAAGCAAACCTCACCAAAGAACACTACCATGAAGGACACAGAGAGAGAAGTTCACAAGAAGCTGCCTTGAGATAAGTGTTCTCACACTAACACATCTTGAATACCTACCCTTCACTTTTTACACCTTTTTCCTCTAAGAAACCCGAGTTTCCTGATGGAAGTCCCAATGTGCCCTGTTATTTCAAGCCACCTCCCTGCCTAATGCAGACACAGCAAGGGCACCGCTATACTAGCAAGGTTTGATGCTGTTGGAGATGCATTGGTTCAGAGCAGGCTCAGCATTATCAGCATATCCCAGTGTAGGAACATCTGGGGCAGTGTATTGTAGACAGTATGAAAATCCAGTCCTGAACTATCCTTGCCACTTCTACTGCCTAAGATCCATCACAAAGACATTAGAATCTGCTAGATTACTGTATGAAAGAAATCAACTCCCACTAACTTGGAAAAACCTGTATATCCTCCTCCATATGAAATATGGAATGTAGTATGGCACAGAAACATCACACAATGGTTTGTAGTGGAGGGGACCTTAAAGCTCACCCAGCTCCAACCCCCTGCCATGGAGGCTCCAGAGCAGAGCTGCTCCAGCCCTTGCAGCCTCTTCATGGCTTTGTCAGGACTCGCTCCAGCAGCCCCAAATCCCACATGTCCTGTCAAATATGGTCAGTGCTTCCTTCATGGGAACTGTGCTCTCCAAGACCTGTCCCCTCAGACAGCCCTCAGGCTCAAGAGATGCCCAGCAGGAGCTCAGTCCTACCCTGCCACTGGAGCGTGAGGATAATTTTAGCTCAGAATATATTAAATAGAAGAGTTGAGATAATATACTGCTTCTGGGGAGAAAATTCGTAAATGTATTTTAACATTATTTAGGTAGCAAAACGGAACAAAACCAAGCAAATTCAGAGAGGCATGATTAATACAGAAATTGCTCATGAGTCAGCTCAGTTTACTGGCTTTTCCAGTGTCACACGCATTGAACACTGCATCATTGTGGCACACAGCAAGCATTATATCTTCCACAATTTGGGAGCCAGAGGAATAGTTAATTTAGGCCTGCAGTACAGAGCCAAGCACAAGCAATATGAAGAGCAGCAATCCCTTTGCCATCCATCAAGGAGCTCAGTCCCAGAGAAGAGAGACACGGCCTTGGGTTCCTGGTCTGTACAGCACCAAAAGGGGGACCAGAGCCAAGAAACTCCTCCCGCATTCATCACAAGTTTCTGCTGTCTCAGACAAAGAAAGGCTCCGTTAGGAAAAGGTAATTTAGGTCAGTCAGAGGAATGTATATTAAAACCACAGAGATGGGTTGCAGAAGCCTGGATCCAACAGCCAAAGTCTAAATGAAATGCTTGAGGAAATATTATTTACACCCAATGTTTTAAGAGCAGCAAAACATTGTTCTAAAATGGTGTTTCTAACCCCATTTGATAAACTGGGTATACAAAGAATAAATTTAAAGTTAGCCCCATGAAGGCTGTCAAAAGCCACAGCATTTATTTACAGGAAAGAGGAACAATGTTTTGACTTCTCTTGAGCAACCTTTCAGGAAGGGGAGCTTTCAGTGACTTAAATGCACAAAGAAATGCCACATTAGTCAAAGGTCTATTTCCTCACTGCAACAGGAGCATTATTTTGCTGTGACCTCCAAAAGGCCTCTATTTTTCAGCATGGGTTGAACCAAATGTGAAGTTAAAGCCACCACCAGCCTTTGCTCTTGTGTCTAAGCAGCATTTCAATCAGTGTTTTTAGTCTTGGGAAATTATGGCTTGCTTTCCGGTATCCTGCAATCACAGGTTTACCTGCATTAGGATGACACAAAGCACCTCAGGGAAAGGGAGTGATTCTCCTTCATGAAAATCAGATAAGGAGATAATGCAGAAACAAAGAAGGCAAGGCAAGATGCATCCATTGTAGCCAAAGCCAGTATCATAGGAACAAGTTCATAGAATCATAGAGCAGTTTGGGTTAGAAGAGACCTTCTAAGGTCATTTAGTCCAACCTCCTACAATGAGCAGGGACATTGCGAACCATTTAAGACAGAATTTAAGGAACCAAGTCTTCAAAGACCCTCAAGGGCTACTCCCATTGAACAGGGCAACCCCACACTTCAGAGAGCATCTGCCAGGCAAGCTCTTTAGATTTAGTAGACATCCTTTTTGTGCCTTAATGTTTTGAGTTACCTTTGGTCAGACTAAAGCTTCACTGAGGGTGTTGCTCAGAAACCACTCGCTAGTATGAGGAACAGAGCCCTCACTGTGCAACCTCTGCCACAGGGACCTGGCAGCTTTGATCTGCTGCTCCTCAGGAACACCCCATGCATCAGCTCCCATTCCCTTTCCCAGAACAGCATACACAGAGGTAAAAGCAACAGTCTCATCGCCGGCTGTGTCAGATCTGAAACCACCCAAACCTGCCCCAAGGCAATGCACCTGCACTCTGTGGTTCATCACAGGAGCACGGAGGGTGCAGTTGTGCGGCTATCATGACTGTTTTTCAGTTTCTTTACCTTTTGGGGATATTGATGCATTTTTTATGACATAAAACCTGTATTTTTTTATAGCTCCCAATGGGTTAATTTGGTGGGATGTTATCTTCCTTATTAGGCTTTATCCTTTAGACAAGACCTAAGACCTCAGCCCTATTTTGTGTCTCTAGCAATGAATAGGCTCTACACAGTTGTGCAACAGGTCCGCAAGCAGCATCTATTTCCATCCCCAGTCCATCACCGCCACATTCTTCAAACCCTTTCCTCCACCTCCTCTTTATGACTGTAATTGTGTGATAAGTACATGGTGCATTGTTGCTGCATTCCAGTGAGGGATTGTAGGCCTGTTTCTTGCTGGAAGCACACATCCACACATGGGCATAACTTCTCCGGGTTTCTCTTCCAGAAGAATAAATCCTCTCTTGCCTGAAAAGCACAAGCCTTTTCCTTCCCTTCTTTTTTCATTTTTCACTTAAACAATTACTCAAGCCATTCAGCTGAAGTTAAATCTAGTTCATATGGGGGTGACCAGGCTGCAAACCCACTCTCCCAGAGTGATGTGATCAGCAGTAGCGAATGGGTGAATTAGCATCCGATGAGCTGTGCTAACGTGAATTACAGCCTGTATCTGTGTCACAGCACATCCCTATTTCAGGCTCAGCAGGGCTCCAGCTTCAGCCTCCGTTCCTGGTGGGTGGGTTGACTCAAGTGTAGATGGAGGTTTTCATCTATAGGCAAGAGTTCAGCAGCAGCAGCAGAGATTGTTTTAAATGAAGTCTTTGGAAAGACTTTAATTTTACCTTTCAAGTGTTGACTGAGAAAATACCCTTGTGATTTAGAAGCCTTAGCACTTACCAGTGGAGCTTGATAATTTATCTTCAGTAATGGCCCACCCCACTGTTCTAGTTTCTGCTCAGGTAATGTGTTTATTGCAGCCTGTGAAGTGCTATGATTTATGTTATGGCTCTGGTACTAATAGATATGGATGAATGGGAACCAGAGCAAGGCACCAATGTGATCTACACAGCACTGTCTATAGCCATCTCTCATTTGGATGCTATAGAGGGCTTAGCTACTTCAATGCCTTTGTTTTCAAACTAATGTTTCTTTGAGTTCTTCTGCCCCATGGAATCTACTATAAAATGAATTTTTATACTCTCGCAAACTCAGACTTCTCACAAGCCCCGATGGGTGCTGGTGAAGACACAGCATCCCTGAAGGCATACTGACAGATATCACTCTTGCTTCTTCGAACGATGTTAAGGGAGCTTGTACTAGCTTCACATCCAATATTTACCAGAGCTCAAAAAATCTGTTGGGTGAGAAATCAAGGCTGGTAGACAAGCCTGGTGTTGCTCTTCTTGCTGTCCTCAACAGTGAGAAAGAATGGTTGTGCCACCAAATACTGATAAAAAGGAAAGATGAAGAGGTTTGAACTGAGCAGCAGATGCTTTGGCATGTGAAAGCCTCTGGAGTGACTTTAATGGAGTCTAAATTTTACTGGGGTCATTCAGAAGAAGGGCTATTTGTGGCACTTGGTTGTGAAAGAGGCAGGTACAGCCCTCCTTGATTTTCCTGCTTTAGAAGTAGGACTCAGATGTGGGTTTCATGAATAACCTGAGCTTTCCAGGATGGAGCCATACTGCATCATTCACAGTTTTGCAGAGTGGCATTTGCAAGTCAATGCTTTCGCACTGCAGCAGCCCCACATCTGCCTGCACAAAACATGACACCACCAGAAAGCCATGCGGTGCCAGCAGCCATCCTGGAGCTGGGGATGGTTTAGCGGAGAAGCGGTAGTGCTGCAGCTCTGCTCAGGAAGCTCATTCGATTCTTGCCCACTGAAGGACTGAATAATTGATAAGGAAGGAAACTTCTTTAACACAGCATGACTTCAGCAGGTGATTGTACAAAATAACTCAGGCTCCATTCCTCTGTCTCCTGACATTTGCTTTTGCACTGCACAGCATTCCTGCTCTTCACACGCAATCTCTCGACACTGGCAAAAGTACAATATGGCTTATGCAGAGCATAAATAAAAATAAACTAATCCAAGCAAATATCCAGAACAAGAATATTTGCCACCTTTTTATGTCTGATAACTTCTACTGCCACCATGCAGTAAAACAATATGCATTATGCAACATGCTTAAGTAGTACTAAGAGGACTCTGCGAACGGACAGTAAGTAATGAACTTAACTATCAACAAACCTGCAACATCTAAACTCATGGGGGTGATAGAAGCGGAAAAGCATTTGGCTCCACTTCACTGAAGGCTCATTTTATATCCTTTAGTAGCAAAACTCATGAGCAAGAAATAAGCTCAATTCCCAGCTCAGGACAAGGCAGGCCTGAGGGATGCACACAAGTTCATAGTTTTTAGAGAACATAAAGCTCATGGTAGAAGCTTATACAGAAGTAAAAGGAATAAGGTCATTCTTTGTAGAGGGAACACAAAGGTTTTCCTTCTGTCTTCCATATTACAGAATATTTCATTCAAACAGAAGGTTCAAGGAGACCACTTTAAGGAAAGGGCAGACTGACCACTTGGGGACATATTTCTTAAGTTACTTAGGTACCAGAAAGCAGCATTCTCATCTGTTAAGAGTTAGCTTTAAATGCACTCCTCAAGACTGAGTGCAGCATCTACCACCTCATTTTCAGGACTGTTAATGTACTCCACATGTAAATGGACACAAATCCCTAAACTCCCTCTGCTGTTCCCATGGCAGGAATATTTCCTCCTGCTGTTTCTCCTTAGTCCAAGGGACTCTGAGGTCTTTCCCATAGCAGGACAGGTCAGGGGTTCCCTTCCCAGCAGCCAGCAGTTGGTAAATCAGGCAGCTCAAGAGGTGTCGAGTTGAAACTACTCAGGCAGAGGAGATCTGAAGTCTGTTCTTCCATGTTTCATCTCAGCAATTTACCACCAAACAGATTTGCAATGAAGAGGGTGAACTGAAGGGAAAGAAGCACCACATCCTGCAGTGGGGTCATGCGTTCTGGGTCTGATCTTGCAGATTTTGGTGGAATATGCTTTGAGAATAGTTAATGGCCAAGCCTGACAAGTAAGAGCCTCATTGCTGCAGTCCTCTGTTCAAAGTACCACTTCAGGAGCTGGAGGAAGAGAGTAAAAGCAATAGAGACAGCTCTGCAGTCTGCTGCAGCTGGGTCTATGTACTAGCTAAGCAGATGCTTTCAGAATGTATGTGCGTACTCAGCCACATGGGCTGAAGATGAAGCTTGCTCTCACACTCATACTGGTACCCTGGATTTCTCTGCAAGGGTCTGGAATTACCCTACCATTTCCTTTTGGAGATCTGCTGCTCTCCAGGAATGGGCATCATAAGACTCGATTAGAGCAATAAGTGGGTAAAGGGAAAGACCCAACTTGCATACATTGGCTGCATTATTTAATCAGTCAATGCTTTACCTTTGTGACTATTCCAAGTTTTTTCATCATCTCTAGGTACTTCAATAATCTTTTAACAGAAAAAAACAGCCTCCTCATACAGCAGTTAATGTCAAAACAAGGTGCTCACAAATGTAGGCTTGCTGCCTGTTGAAAGCAGTAACAGATGTCCTCTGATCATTATTTGTTGCGCAGATGAACTACTGAGAGGTTCTAACTCACAGATGCGTTTGTTTGATGCTTTCTTTTGTTTGGAAATACTTCTATTGGCCAACTGCAGCAAGACTTGGTTTTGTAAAACAGATGGAGATTATCCTGCTGATGGCTGGCTCTTAGTCATAGCCCAGAATATTTTCTCTACTGTTCCTCTAAAGCATATTCATGCAAAACACCACCACTAAAACCCTCTGACAGTGAAATGGAGTAGAAGTTTTATGTTAACCCTTAAGAACTCCTAAGGAATTGTTGGACAAAGCTGATATTTGCTCCCATTACTCCAGTTTGGTGCTGTAGTTGAACTACTCCAAGACAAATGCTTGTAGTGAAAGCACAGCGCATGCAGAGCTTTAAGCAGACTGAAGTCTGCCCATGCTCCTTCATTAGCCGTGGGCACAGAAGGAAGCAGGGGAGAGTTTGATGGTAGGAAAGCGTGTGCTCAACACAGGCAGATGTGACATGTACGTGCTCTGCGCTCTGCCCCCTGGACCTGCTCTTGAGATCATCCACTTTAATACCCAAAGTCCTCCTGAGGGCTGGAGCCACCTGAGCACACTCAGGAAAACATGATATTTTGCCCTGAAAAGCTGAAAGAACAGAGAAATCAGTATAGGAAACTGAAGCAAGAGGAAGCACTAAGATCAATAGGCAAAAGTAAGACAACCACAGTGTTATGTACGCCTGGAGTCTGCTAAATGCAGTACTAGCAAAATTACATTCCTTAAGAAAACACTTCTAAGTAAAATGATGGTGCCCCAGGAAGAACAGGAAACAATCAGTGACCAGTAGCGGGAAAAAACATGTTCTTTATAGTTTCACTTTCGCATTTTACTGGGGAATGAGGCACAGAAACATAGCTGTTGCCTACACAAATATGAGATGCATGAGTAAGTATCATCAGGAGACTCAGCACTCCAGGAGAATGACTGGAGAAGGCACTTCCTGGGCACGGCAATGTCTTTTTGGAAGAGTAGCTGGAACATGTTTTATGTTGATTCATAAATGTGTCATTTTCTGGATGGAGGCTGCAAAATGTGAGGAAAGGTGGCATTGGAATGAATACCAGGAGTGTGGGAGACAAGCAGGGAGAGCCAAGAATAGCAGGCAAGAATGGGATCTAGCGCTGAGGAATGAAAGAGGGACAGGGGCAAAGACAAACATTAAGGCCCTACAGCATAGCAGACCAGAGATGGAGTGAATCCAGAGGAAGAGAATGGGCTGTGTAACACTTGTATGAGGCAGAAGGGAGTCATGTGAAATGAACACTAAACAAACATCTCACAGTTGCCTTTAAAGCTTTGTTAACAAGAACACACATGTAAAAACGTCCCTCAGCCAATGATTGTGAAATCTGTGAGGAAGGATGAAGGCAAAGAGAGGCGGGAGAAACAAGAACAGAAGCAGCTCTGGCCGCACAGCCACTTCTCCAACCATCTGCAGCCCATGTTGTGTGGAGTTCACCTCTTCCCGTTTCATCCTATGCTCTGCAACCTGCTTGAAACCCCACTTAAAATTCTGCTCCAAACTCTGCTTGTGCAGGCCCTGCAGCCTTTTGAAACTTGACTACAAACTAAACCATCCGCATTGAGAAGGCAAACTCCACTCGACTCCAGTAAAAGCTCCATATAACAAACCTCCTATCCTGCCCCGCAAAATAGCGGTCGCCCAAGTAGTTGAGTTTCCCTGATGGCCCAGGCTGAAATACACAGCAGAACTCTGCCAGCCTCGTACAAAGGGGACAAACACTATGAGCTTCTTGTAAAGAGAGCAAGACATCCCCTGCCAGGGACTCAACTGAGCTTCAGGCACGATGATGGCATGGCAAGGACCTCTGCCCAGGTAGGGGCTATGGAGGTTCACACCGAGGGGAGGGATGGTGCTAAAACTGCTCTGCAAGCTCCGCATCCGGTTACTTTTTGACAAACAAGCTTGCAGTAAGAAGAATAAATCCGACCAGGAGCAACTGTCAGAATTATGCCAGTTCCAAAGCTAATTAAAGTGAGACAAAGTCTGGTTGTGCAGCAGAGCCCTCATTTATTTCAGCACTGCAAAGGAAATCCCAGCTATTGCTTTGTAACCAGCCTTCCAATGGTTTAGCATAAAGCCAACTGCATTAGACTTCAACTAACTTTGAGCATTTCAGATGTCTTTTTGCACCAGCTGTTGCCTCTTTCCCTGGAAGGAGGAGCCCACACTCACCAGCAAAGGAGTTGGAACTTGCCTTCATTTTAGCTTCTGCTGCTTGTTCCAGCTTCATTTCCATTTTCACAGAAAGAGCCTCAAAAACACTGTAGAAATGCACAGTTGCCATTCTGCAGGGCACATGCAGACCCTGGATTGATGCAGTTTCACTCAGTAAACTCAGTTCTTATACCCAGCCATTGCAATCACGAGGTGCCCAGATTTGCTCCTAGTCAGGCCCAAGCTCATACAAGCCTCAAACAGTCCTGGCTGGATTTTCAAGCCACAGTGAAATCCAGGAGGGGGATGCAGGCAGGGATATCATCAGTACAAAGTTAAGCAGGTTTTGCATTGGATGAGTTCAGGCAAAACACCCGCTTCAGCCACATCCAAATTGAAAATGCTGTGCGCTATCTCCTCTGTAGCTAAATCACCTTGGCAGAGCCCAAGAGTGGGTTTCCTAAGCCAGACAGAACAGCACAGCCTGAGCAATACCCGGCTGCTTTCTTTTGTTCCATACAATTTTAAGAACACAATGGATGTATCCCCTCAGGAGTAGATCTGGGTGCAGCTCATGGCTTCTAAGCACGATTTGTGAAGGACGGTAATGAACTGACTCCCAAAGCTCTGTATTCAACACCTCAAAGTCACTCCACTTGAAACCATATCCCCCCCAGGACCTTCACAACTGGTGAGAACTGGCAGCCCCAGGGAACTGGGTTTAGCTAAGTGTGCAAAACTCCACTATTTTGAGTGTAGCCACTTCTCATTCAGATGATGCTTTTGCACCAGCCACTCAGCTCAGCAAATCCTGGTCAGCAGTGCTTCAAGAACCTTGTCCTTGCTTCTTCTGCCTTTATTTCCTTCTCCTTGTGTTCCTTGCTAGTTTTAAGTCCATTGCTACGTTACTGTGCAGGCAGACTTTGAACTTTGCTCCGTTACACTACATGTCATTTTCTTCACCACTGTGCATTTAGGGCTGTGCTGAATGTATTGATGATTTTTGCAGACCTACCCTATTTCTTCTGCTTTCCTGGTACTACCCATCATTTGCTGATCCTTTATTGCCTCTGCTGTATGAACTGAAAGAAAACCAGGAGCTCAAATCAGAACCCAGTCTGAGCAGAGACCCCTTCTTTCCAGACATCAGTGCTATATAACTTTGTTCTTACTCAGCTGATGAAGAGCACTCCATTCAAAAAAAAAGAGCCTTATAATCAACTTTACTCAACAACTGTCTTGTCTCAGATAAAGTATTTGTTCTGTAGGGTATGAGTCTTACAGTGCTATTATCAGAGAGCAAGAACAATCCCACTGTTAAGACAATGCAAGAAGTCTCACATCAATTGTGTGGGATGTATGATAAAGGAAATAACCAGCTGAAGCACCCCGGAGCTGTGGACTCAATTGTGCACACAATTATGGTGCATTACTTACCATGGTAGTTTGCTGCACAAGCAGAAGTTTGGGGGCTTTAGAAGCTACGTCCTTGGCTGACCTCCCGGTCTTATCACACTATAGAGAGTCTATCTGCAGTGATTTAATCAAAGCACTTGGAGCTCACAGAGTCACCGTTGGGTGACTTTGTTGGCTCTAGTAGTTTAATTCACTCAGATCAATACATTAAAGTTAAATATTAATGTCCTTATATGATCTGAGTGATAGAGCTCAATCAAAATGCTACATTGATCGTAGATTTGTTGTTCAGACTGGGAGGGACCTTTGAAATTAATCCACAACATTACCGTATGCTCTATGTGTATCAAATATGGTATTTTCTTGTGTAAAACTTCAGTAACTGGAAATGCACTCACATAATCAGCATTCTATTGTGCTCTGTCTTCACTAGTTCACCACATACTCTATTTCCAGCAGTCATCAAAATGATTTGGCATCCATTTTTAGTTTATGTTAAAACTTGACTATAGAGGGGAAATCCAGAAAGCAAATACTACAGAGATGCCAAATCTTAACCTTCTTCCATGAAAACAAATCCAGTCTCTGGTAGCCTTGAAACTTGTTTCTCACATGAATCAGAACTGATGAGCATGCAGATTGGAAACACCGCTCCACAACAGACCAAGTGTTATTTAGTCATCAGCTAAATAAGAACAACTTGACCAGGCTACAGACAAAAAAGGCAAAAGGGTAAGAGATAGATAGGAGCTTGCTAAGACTGATAAGGAAAGGGGACATATGCACTAACATATAAGCCATTTGCAGGGCACCAGTGTGATCTTGGATGAGGCTGCAGCACATAATGTAAAAATGCTAGAAACATTAATTCCTAACAACAGCTAGGTAAAGAGAAAAAACAAAGCAGAGTGGAAGTGCCTGCTGGGGTTTCATGCAGGTTGAACAGGGCTTGGAGTAAGCTGCTCTAGTGGAAGACGTCCCTGCCCATGGCAGGCTGTTGGATCTGGGTCATCCTTAAGGTCCCTTCCAACCCAACCCAGCCTGTGCTTAGTGTACCACATTTTTAGATCACTGTAGTGCTAAACAAAACCTCAGAAGTACCAACTCCAGCTATACAAGACTTACATGGCTTTTCCTGTGTGCCCTGGAGACCCAGGCGGTTTGTAAGGGGACAAAAATCAAGTTGACTTCCCCTAAACAGGAATTGGCTGTTGAGCCTATCCTGTCACCTTAAATTTACAGAAAGGTAAGCAAGACAACATGGACCCAAGAAGTCTGCCTGACAGAAGTGAACTGCATAACAAGTGCAGTGCACTTAAGCGGAACAGTTATAGTGACCTACGTGGCTGGTCGCAAAGGAAGGACACAGCTTTTTGCCCAGCCAGAGCACTGAGCGTTTGCTAGAACACTTTTAAGGAGTACGAGGGGTGGGCAATGACTTAAGCATAGTCGTAAGTTAATAAATGGCAGCATAAACAGCAGGAACAGTCAATCCCTTGTGCTCGAGTAACATGGCAAAGAACAATACGCACAGGGGCTAGAATAAGTTATGCCAAGCAGCCATAGGGAGCTGGGAAGCTCTCCCCAGCACAGCCTTCCCAGAGCCCCACTTTGTTTCTGTGAAAGCACATTAATGAACAGAAGAAAAACCGGTTTGATTTTAAAGCAGTTAAGAAATGAACATTTCCAATTGGGGATTCTTCTTTTATGATGCAGCTTTGTAGCCTCATTTTGGGGTTTCTCATCAAACACCAACTAACAGCAAAATAAAGAGCTTCTGATTTGGCCACTGCCTAATAAAACAGGCAGATATTCAAAATGGAAATTACTCCTTTCGAGCATAAAAGAAGGTCTGACATACAGAAAGGGAGGGAAAAGCTAAAATAAATACAAAGTGAGAGGCACGGCTTCAGTGATCTGGGCATGTGCTCAGGGTGGCAGGGGACATCCTTCATCCTCTGCTGCCATCCTGTCTGCTTCTGGAAGGCATCACCCCTGCTTGAAGCACAGACTGAACCAACAGCGCTGTCTCACTCCGTTTGCAGCTCTCCCATCAAACAGCCTCAGCAGGCTTCCCCTTGTGCAGCACAGAACTCAGCGCATTTCCCCATTTCCCACATCACATGCCTTTCTCCCAGGCCTTACAAGCGCTGTAAGCACCCCCTGACATGCGTGAAGTACAGCTGCTGCAGCTCCCATCAAGCTGATAGTCACAAGCACTCTCACAGCAAGGTCACATCTCCCTCAGCTGCAGCCTCTTTCTACCCTGTGCACCCGAGTCGTGGAGCAGCTTTCTGAAAGGTTTCCGAGGCTTTGGCACACAGAGCAGTTGTTGGCTCACACACATCTCCGAACACTTCCCTTTACCAGGCAGGGCATCTTGATGCATAGAGACTTACCCATCCCTCCGAGCTGCACTCTGGACTGTCCAGCACAGACCACAGCAGTCCCTTACACACCAGCTAAAGACCAAGGTCTTCTCCTTCTGTACGGCCCCATACAGCACATTCTTCATTCAGCAGAGCTGTGCACAGAGCAACAAGCTCAGGAGAAACAAGAACATCTTCACTAAGGACAGCATTCCTTTGCAAAGCCCCATTAGGAAAAAGGCTTTAAAGGTAGCATCCCTACAGAAGACACCTTCCTACCACAGGAAAGATAAGCTTGCTCCACTGCTTTTAATAGTGACCTTAATTGTGCATTTACTCCAGCTGGATCTTCCTGGAGCCCTCAATTCCGTATTTACTCCAGCTGGGTTGCCCTGGATCCACTTAACATTCCCAGGTGTCACCAACAAGCTGGTGCAGCCACTGAGCCTCAGGTTGTTTGGCTGCAGGAGTCGGTGAAAGAAATTACAGAGGCAGAGCTTGGTTATTGAAGAAGGGACTTTCCCATTAAACAAAAGCACAGGGAGGAAATTAGGAAAGGATTTTGCCCCCTCAATTAAATGTGGACATGAAGAGCTGTGCTGCTGTGTGCTGTACACTTCTGCCATTCATAGCCTAAAAGGGAAATTATGAACTGCTTAAAATAGAGATGTTCTACTGTTTAAAGCATTCCCCTTGCAGTGGCCTCAGCATGAGGAGGTCTGTGTAGAAAGCATCTTTTGGGATGGAATGTCTACATTTTACCTGCGATGCAGGAAACATCCATGTGCTGACTCAAATCAAGTTAGAATGAGATTTTGGAGCCAAAATCTGCTCAAAAATCCTCATAAGTTTCATTTAACCCTTTCATTTACTGTTTACAACGTTGACACACAACGATGTGCTGATGGAAACAAAATGGTTTAATAGAAGAATTAACAAATGAAGAGAGCTTAGAGAATAATCTTCACTCAGAGTTTCTTCTAACCTTTAAAATGTACAAACTAACTTCACAATCTCTGTGGCCATAGGAGCCATGAGCCACTAACACCATAGGGACACAAAAACCTACTCACGGTTTATCAGCAACTTCACAAAGTAAAAATACCCCCAAAAATTTACACAGTTTAAAAGCTTTAAAATGCAAATACATTTCTTTTTTTTCTTTCAATTTTTAGAGTTTTCTAAAAGGTGCCAAAATATTTTGTCCTTAAAAAACTGTTAAATTCCTTCATAGAATTTTGTAGTGTTGGCTTCAGTAAAGATCAAATCAGCTTGAAAACTGATTTCTATTTACTGCATCTACATCTTTACTGCAAAGTGTGTCCTCTCTAAATCCTTAGAAACTGGAACTTCATGATGGGTATGAAAGAATGAGGATAAACAAGACAAGAATTAGAGGCTGAGGCAGACTTTATGGCTCCTTCTGTCTTTATAAGTGAAGTCCTCCCATTCCTCCAACATTTGAGCTCACTGCAAACAGAAAAATGGAAAACATAATCTTATTTTACATTCTTTGGGCTTAGTTATGGAAGCATTATGTTTCTATTAAGAAAGCAAGCTGGTGGTGTACATCTTCCAGCATTTATCCAAACGTGATTTGATCAACAAAGCCATTATCCAGCTGTTTGCTGGGGTTTCTATTTTACCCTTAACGTCTTACATTTGATCTAGAGCATGAAAAGCAAGATGTGTCATACAGCATCAGTCCCCAGGGGCTCAGGTAGCATCCTTCCCTCCCAGCACTGACATGGGCAGCGACCTGCGGATGTGGAACGGGTGTTGAGGAGATGCTGCCGTCACCATGTTCTTCTGTAGCATCAGAACAGGTCAGGCTCCCTGTGTAGAGAGGGCTTTAACAGGGAAAAAAGCTCAATCTCTCCTACCCAGACAATGCAATGCTGTGAAGAAATGTTCCTTCCTGCAGACCTTGGCAAGCTCTGAAGCGAGGACAAGCAATTCAATAGCTGCAGCCTTCAAAGTGCTCATACAAGCGCTTTCGGTGCCTCGTGTCCCCAAGCACCTCCCCAGGCAGCCAGGCTGAGCGCCTTGGTAAGAACATTGAACTACAAAGGAAGTGAAGGAAATTCAAAGTGATCCAACCAGGACATTATGCTTCATATAACAGATTTTTTATGTCTTGTTTTGGAGCGTGCAGGTTCCTGCACAGAGGTACCACAGAGAATGCAGCAGAAGCAATCCCTGCCCTTCAGCCAGCGGTACCCAGCATGGAGCTGTGTCCATTGGGATGAGGTGGGCAAGGAGCATCTCTGGATTCATGTGGTAGCAACCTGAACCAGTACCACTGTGTGGCTGCTTCAGCTGCTCAGCAAGCACAGAGGCTGCTGAGGGGTCAGGTTTTGTCCCCAGGGGGTGCTGAGCCCTCAGGGGCAGATGCAGATGTTGCCCCTCTCCCAGGCACTGATCCTGAAAGCATCAGCTCTGCAAGAGAACAGATGTTTTAGGAGAAGCTTGAGCAGAAAGAAAGCGTTCAGGTAGCGCAAATACCTGAATATCTTTCAAAGAGCTCAGAGATGCTTTATTCTATTCTTTTGGAGCCTTTAGCAGGAATATAGGCCAAAATACACCTACTTCACTTTTTGGATGTCCGGAATATGAGTTGCATGTAGAGCAAAGTGGAATTTCTTTGTAAAATGATCGACTTGGCACTGTTTCATTACCCCCACTGTCCGCATTCAGATTTCATTTCGGTCCCCTGATGGTTCCCAACACTGAGGGCTGAGCTGCTTCAGATACCTGGGTCCAGCTCTTGCCTTGCTTCACCACGTGAGGTTCATGGGTGAGGTGGACACACTGTGAGGCCATAGCACTGCCACGGTACACATCACACAGCATCTTCCCTGCACTAGCTCTCCTCTGAGACCGTGCTGCGTGGGGATATATGGTCAGTGGGAATGGGATCAACTAAAAACCAGGACATCAGATAAGCCAGCTCCCAGGAAGAAAGTGGGACACACACCCCACAATGGTGGTACTGAAGAGGGGTGTGAGTAACTTCGGGGGGTTTCCAATGCAGAAAGCTTCCCAGTTCCTGTGCTACAGCTTGTCACCTCACAGCTTTTACTCCCTGGTCTGTGTTAAGCACCATTAGGATTAGAAATGATAACCCGTTGCTCAGTTTAGCACAGCGTCCTTGGTACACATCCATGAAGTCAAGTCAATTTGTACCACTGGAGTCTTAAGGGATGTTACAGTGAGGAAATAAAAAACCCTCCTCTCTGCTGGTGTAATTTAAAGTATACCTTTTATTTTGCCTGACAACAGGTCTCTTCTATCAGTTCGAGTTTACTTTTTAATTATGTGTATTGCTTTTCCTCATGTGAAGCTCCAGATGAGAAATATGTATCTCATTATGTTTTACGTTATTCAATTGACCTAAACACAGAGGCATTTTTCTTGAATACTGAATGCTCATGTACCTTTTTAATTAAAGCTTAAAAAGCTTTTAATTAAAACAATAAATCAAAGACAGCAGGGTCTATCCAAACTGTTTTCTGGTCTGGGTGTACTTTTCCTTTTGCGATGGGATTGACCTGAAAGGCAGCAAACCAGGTGTAAGTGGTTTTCACAATTAATGGGTACAGTACAATGCTATTCCACACAACAAGCCAAGGAGCAGATGTGAAATAGTGCTGCTGTGATGTGCTTGGGATCACTTCAGACCATCTATAGCCTTTTTCACATGGTTGCCCCTAAATATGTGCCCATGGCAGCAATGAAGCCTTGGACCGCTGGTAAATGTCACACTTTGTCTCCCATTCTAGCCCAAACCTTCCCTGCCCACTGTAGGCACTATATTTAACTTTCTGCTCTCATTTTGCTGTTTCTTCTTCAGAGCCAGAGTTATGCTGAGTCGAGAGGTCTTTATGGCCTCCTGGCCCATATTCCCCTTACCCATCCCATACACACCTAACCAGAGGGCTGCAGGGGCATCAAGGCATGAAATGGATGTGGAGCTTCTCAGCAGTATCAAAACAGCATGTGTACCCAGAAATCCAGGAACCTCCAGGAGCTATTCTGCATTTAGGCAGAACTCACATTCTCACAGATGGATAGAATGATTTGGCTCGGAAGAGACAGTAAAAATCATTCAGTTCCTACCTCAGTTTGGGTTACTGCATTTTTTTGTGTGTCTTGGTTTAGTTCAGAAGCTCATTAGAAATACGCTTATTCCACCAGAAAACAATGCATCACACACTAAAGTTGGGTAAGATACTTTTTGCCCAAAATCTATAATTACTTTTCTAGTTCTGTAAATTCAATGCATTCTAAATAGCCATAATTCTGAACAGCCAAGGCTTGTGCTTGAGGAACAAAGACCTTTTCAATCACAGTTCCTAAAGTAAGATGATCCAATGAATTATTCCCTTGAGAAAATCAGTTAATCTTCAGTGGTGAGGGTGCTGAGGCACAGGGTGCCCAGAGAAGCTGTGGCTGCCCTGTGTCTGCAGTGCTCAAGGCCAGGTTGGACACAGGGCTTGG
>JASSUY010001688.1:0-13825 GCA_032466535.1 Forpus xanthops
TTCCAGTGCCTCACCACCCTTACACTAAAGAATTTCTTCCTCAGATCCAATCTAAACTTTCCCTGTTTAAGTTTGAAGTCCACCATCAATTCAGTACTGTTAAGAATAAAGTTTTAGATTTGATTATATAACACACAGGAAGGTCTATATAACTGCATATTTATAAATAAATTAATTCTATGGTGCTTGCTATAATTCTTCAGATGCACATATAATAACTTCCTAAAAATTAATTATAAAAATTCTGTTAGTTCTTAAGGCAAAGTAGAAACAACCATCTCAAACTTAATCACATATAAAAAAAGAAGATACTAAGTTCTGCTTATCTTTATAAAGACACTATTGGTTATTTTTTAAAATTTACTTTCAATTCTAACTTCTATGCAAGTATCTCATTTTATTGGAAGTACAACACCATCAAATACAAGAAGAAACATGAATAACCAAATTCTCAAAATTTAAAATTTCATCTTGAAGACAAGCAGGCTGCAGACAGCACAACATAAAGATTATTCTGAGATTTCAAATTAAATGGAAAATGGCAAGTTATACTACACAACATGCATGATTAATTGGCAAATTCACTTTCAATATATATCTAGCTTCAACATGACTTTCCAATCTGGTTCAGCCTTTATAATGCTTTTCCTGCAGTAGCCACACCTTTGAGGATATTCTGTTTATACACATGGCCCATGTGCCAGTTGCTATTTTTCCTGTCACAACAAAAAGAGTACTGAAGGGAAAGTTTATATGAGCTATTGTAATCACTGTAGGTCCATTTTAACCAAAGCCTATATCCCATAGCAAGCTATACAGACCCTAGAATTCACAAACTGAACTTTCAGATAGGAGACTGCTACTGGTCTCTTCCATTAAGCAAGTTTACTTTTATAACAATTTATGTAGCAAACTTGACTAAAAACTTATCTTCGAAGGGACAATTATGTGAGAAAGTCAGGTTCATTCATTACATCAAGTACACTTCAGTAAAGCAAAGCCCACATGGCTATCAGAAACTTCAAAGAAATAAAACCCACTAGTCGTCCAGATAACTCATTTATCTAGGATGCAAGACTTCGTTTGGAGTTTGCTTTGTTTTTAAGGAGCATTCTTCTTGGATCAAACCAAACTTTGCAAGTCTTGCTCATACACAGGTTTCTGGGTTTTTTTTTATAATTGAATGAAAATGTCAGGTCTAATAGAATCTGGGTACAGAATATAGCTAAGCATATCTGATTTTTCATGCATCTCTTGCTACAGCTTAGCCAAAATTCACTCAAAATAAATGGTAGAATAAGACTCAGTTTACTTCTCACTTCCCTAGAGAAACATCAAAATGAGCACAATCTAGGTATTAGGTCTCTTTACCAATGCAAGCTACAGTTTTCACTAATATGTCTGTCACCTTCTACTGCCTCTCCAACCTCTGAAACAGAGAAATTGGGAATGAGAATACCACTGCTGGTATTTAAAATTTCTGCAAAAATTCAGGAAGTATAAAGACAAATTTATGCTGTTAAATGCAGTCTTTTCTATCAGAAAAGATCAAGAAGAAAATCAGAACCTGATCTTTCACTTAAGCACTCCACAGGTCCTAATCTCTGCTTGTTTCTTTTAAGGGGATGACTTCCATTGTCCTGTCTTTTAGTGTGTGTCCAGCTTTTAGTTTGAGATTGGTAAATTTGAGGAAAATTATCAGTAGAGTGGACTATGCCTGGAACACAACGTCATTTATAGAACTAACATGATTCAAATGATTTTTTAAAAAAGTACTACAACCTTTTAACATTATTTGTTTGTTTTGTT
The DNA here is from genome assembly GCA_032466535.1 of Forpus xanthops. Lineage (NCBI taxonomy): Eukaryota > Metazoa > Chordata > Aves > Psittaciformes > Psittacidae > Forpus > Forpus xanthops. The sequence goes on from JASSUY010001688.1 coordinate 1,810, forward strand.
GGCTTTTGTTTGCTTGGATTTTTTTTAAGATGGAGGTCACAATTTTGGTTTATTGAGAAATTCTGCTGCTGAGTTCTTGCTTATTTTTTTTTCCCCATTTCCTGTAAAAGTTTTTGAGGGAAATGTAAATAATTTATATCTGTCATATTCCCTGTATTGAATGTTTCAGGAAAATGTGAAAGAATTCCTCTGGGAGAGGGGATAGGAAGGGGATGGAGCTAACAACTGTGTGGCTGATTTATGGCTGGCCTTAAGCCATGACAATAATGCCAAAAGAATCTTGCACAAGCTATCTTTTTAGAGTAACTGTTAAGTATAGCATTGGTATAATACGTCACATGGAACTATATAAACATTTTATAACATGACAAATAACTTAAATGTATCTCCAACCACAATCCCACCTTGTGAAGTATTCCACCCTCCATGGATCTGTTAATGGATCAGATCCCACATTTTAAAGCCTAAAAAACTGTGCAGTATTTTATCCTCCTGTGAATAATTTAGACATAGCCCTCTTCACATCTGTGCACAAAATACCTTTACCTACATATTGCATCCCTACATGTCTGTCCCTAATTTTGTGTCATGACATTTTCCAGGTCATTCTTCATAATTCAGCCTATTGACTACCCTATGTATACTAGGAATTTTTATTTCCCTGTCTTACTCATAGTTTATTTGTCCATAAGTGATTAAGCTGGTACACGGACTTCCAAAAAGCCATCCTTCCTTTTCCAGTTTCTGCCTGGACACTGTAGGCAATTATTCTCAGCCACTGTGCTGGGGAGCTGCCTTCCCCAACTTCTGATATATCTGAATAATTCTTAGAACTCTCAAAAGCATTTCAGCATTTATGGCACAAAGTTGGATTTTTCCAGCATGAAGAAGACTCCAGGGAGACCTTATAGCAGTCTTCCAGTACCTAATGGTATCTTCAACTAAAGGTACTTACAAGAAATCTGGAGATTGACTTTTTGTAAAGGTATGCAGTGTCAGGATAAGGGGGATTGGCTTTAAGCTGACAGAGGGGAGATTCAGATTAGATATTAGGAAGAAACTGTTTTTCATAGAAGACTGGAGTCTTCTAAAAAAAAAAATCTTTGTGCAATAGCGGACTGTCAGAATAACTTCTCTGACAAACATAGACAACCAAATTCAATCAAATCCAAGACTCAATTACAAATATTAAGCTCTATTTCTTCTTCACTTTAACACAGCATGTATTTTATATATTTCTTTTAATTTAGCCAGTTGTTAGGTCTAGAAAGGATCAGACTTGTAGTGTATCCATTCGCTTTTATAAGACAGAAAGATCTTAGCTAAGGCCAGGCTGGACAGGGCTTTGAGTGACCTGGTCTAGTGGAAGGTATCCTTGCCCATGACAGGTAGTTGGAACTGGATTATCTGTAAGGTTTCTTCCAACCAAAACCACTCTGTGACTCTATAACCAGCCACACTGTAAAACATACTCATATGCTCTGAGTGTTACATGTAAGCTAATTTTACCTTGTTCTAGAAACTTGTTTTAGTTGCAGCTTTGGATTTCAATTGGTATTCCAAAACCAGAATAAGATTGCTGCTTTGAAATGAGGCACCACAATAGCAGGTTTTCTTACAGAAACACTCTTTGCCAGAGAATATCAATGTCTGGATAATTACAGAAATATTGTAAATAGAGTCTTCCTGGCACAACTTTTACTTATAAGATTAGCACACTTTAAAATTCACATACAGATACAGAAGCATAATTATATTTATTTGTTCTGGCTTAATTCTTGAGGGGAATTTTCTTCAGATATGAGCAACAACCAACAGGTGATGGCCTGACCCACATTTACTAGTCTTTCGGTTTTACAAACAACTGTTTGATGTGGAAATTAAATCAAAGCCTTCAACATTTAAGACAGGAGCATGTGTAGGTCTCTCTACTGTCATTCGTAACTGCAGTACTACTAGAAGAGGTCTTCAGACTTAAGAATTTAAAAGCCGAGGGATAAGACACATGCAAAATCCTTCATCTACAAAAGGTACATGCAAACTTCTCAAAAGGTGAAATAGCACAAAATATCAGATACAGCTTCTTCTAGTTGTTTTATGCAATGAATAGCCTAGCTGTCTGCAAAGAAAGGCTGAAATACGAGCAAATCCTACAAGGGAAGTTCTCCCTTTCTGTTACTGGATGTGCTCAGTACTGAAGGACTTACAGACAAGGACTGATCTTCACAGAAAAAGATTTTTCAAATTCTTTCTTCAGAAAATTATCTGATCATTTTTTTTTCAATTAAGAGGCTCATAGTTTCTTTACTTTCAATATGGGCTACTTTATACCCATAGATAACTTAGAATCTCTAGAAAGTGCTATCAGCGTCTGCTATAAGAATCATAGAATCATGGGATAGTTAAGGTTGGAAAGGACCTTAAGATTATCTAGTTCCAATCCCACTGCCATAGGCCACACACATAAGGCCCCAGGGACAGTGCACTAGGTCTTAGGGACACCACACACTAAACAATGCTACCCAAGACTGTTCAACCTGGCCTTGAACACTGTCAGGGATGGAGCATTCACAACTTCCTTGAGCAACATGTGACAGTCCCTCACCACCTTCACAGAAAATAACTTCTTCCTTACATCTAACCTAAACTTCCCCCAGTTAAGTTTGAACCCATCACTCCACATCCTATCACTACAGTCAATACCGAAGAGTCCCTTTCTATAATCTCTGTAGGCCCCCTCCAGGTACTGGAAGGCTGTCGTGGTTTAAGCCCAGCTGTAGCTCGGAAAAAAAACACAGTCTCTGGAGTCTCCCCTCCCCTTCTTCCCCCTTGCTTCCAGAGGGATGGGGAGGAGAATCAAAAGAATGTAACTCTCACAGGTCAAGATAAGAACAGACCAGTAACTAGGGTATAACATAAATCACTACTGCTACCACCTATAATAATGACAAGGGAAATAGGGGGAGAGAATACAACTGCTCACCACCTGTCAACTGAGCCGTGAACTAACTCTTCCGGGTTCCTGCCCTGTTTTTACAACCTGGGCATGACATGCTGTGGCATGGAATACTTCTTTGGTTAGTTTCAGTCAAGTGTCCTATCTCGGCTTTGCCTCCTCCCTGGCAGAGCATGGGGATCAGAAACCCCTTAGTCATACTAAACATTTGAGCACTAAAGCATCAGTGTTATCGGTACTATTCCCAGGGCAAACTCAAAACCACAGCACTGCACCAGCTACCAAGAAGGAGGAAAAAATGACTGCTACTGCTGAACCCAGGACAAAGCCTCTTCTGAGGTCTCCATGCAGCATTCTCTTCTTCAGGTTGAGCAGCCCCAACTTCCTCAGCCTGTCTTCATACAGGAGGTGCTCCAGTCACTGATCATCCTTATGGACCTCCTCTGGACTTGCTCCAATAACTCCATGTCTTTTTCAATTTGAGGACACCATAACTGCACACAGTACTCCAAGTGGGGTCTCACAAATGCAGAGTAGAGGGGCAGGATGACCTCCTTTGACCAGGGATATCAGAAAACTTCCTTTATGACATGATGGCTGTAAAGGGTCTTATGAATATACAGTCTTTTCCAGTAATAAGTTATCTAGTCTGCTTTGTCTTCTTTCTTTCCATTCTTTCTCATATATTTCCTGGTTCTACTTCACCTTTCTAGGAAAATGCATAGGATTTTATTCTATAGATGCTTATATGCTAGGGGAGATTCTTATCAAGCTGTTATAGGAAATCTTACCATTTCAAATCTCCTCCAGCCTTCATTAGTTATCAAATATGAAAAAGAAACATCCATTCTTTTACCATTCTCTTTACAGTTCTCATTTAATTTTTTGCTTCATCATAGAGAGGTCGGCAAAATTGCAACCAAAGATGCATTGAGTCTGAAACCGCACAGAATATTACTTTTTTGCAAAATCATATTTTCAGCTATTTCTGTCTTCCAATAAGTGTACAAACTTTTTCATCCAGCATCTTCAGTCCGAAAGGCTAGAATAGGTCCGGTCCCTGTTTGACCCAATGAAATGAACATTATCAGGCAGGTAAAATGCCAAGTGTTCCTCTCTAAAAAATTAGTAGGATTTCAAGTTGTTTGTGTTAATGATAGAGTAAATTATTAAAGATATACTTTATAACTTATAAAGAATTTGTGTTTTCAATCCATGACAAATCTAGTTAGATTTCTTTCATTTTATGTAATTTTTTATGAATTATTTTTAGAATTAATTAGGTTAAATGTAAAATCTGTCACAAATGCTTAAAAATGTAATTTTAAGTTCAATTTAATTCTTCTGTGCTCTTCATTTATTGGAGTAACTTCATTGTTATTGTCATTCCCTTGTAATACAACTTAAAGAAAAAAAAGAAGGAATTTGCAGGATGATTATCTGGGTGGCAGAATAGTTATAATTCATTTTAACATGCAGCTCCATAAATTTTTCAAGAAACTAGCTAATAGTGTGGAAATGCAGTAAACATAGCAGGTAGCCAGAGCAGACAGTAAATCACTAAGTTATCTTAAAATATTACTTAGGTTGCCTCAGAAACTATTGTAAATATGGTTTCTCCATTCTGGACAATTCATAATCAGTTTGGAATAGTTTAACTACTGCTCAGACAGCCAACAGAGAGGCAAAAAAATTAAGCCATTCTATTATTTTTGCACCTGGGACTATATAAACCTGTAAAATAGCTTATAGTTTGACTAATATTATTGATTTTTCTTACTGTAGCACTATGAAGCACAAGAGATCTAAAGAAAGCTACATCCCTATCACCAGGAGTTCATCATTAAACACTGGCTTACATCCCAATTCCTAAGCTAAATCAAAGCACTACATACACCACATGATAGCAGTTTATTATTTCAGAGGCATGGGAGCAAATTCCCATGCTTTTTGATGATACAGAATCATAAACCATAGAAACAGTGATGCAATGATCCAAGCAGTTTCACCATGCCATTTCCTTCTTTACTGACTCAGTTTTTTAATGTTTAATCCTCAGCAGAATTATTCAGCCTTTGCCTACTTGAGAAAAACAATAGAAACTCAGCTTTTAAGAGCCCACACACAATTTGACCTTCAACTGGCGCCTTCTATAAGGGATGAAATGCAAAAGCAAGTCCCTTCCCTTAAAAACTTCAAAAATAAACTGAGGAATAGGAAGACAAATAATAAAATAAGAAAAATATTTTCTGATTTTTTTTTTAGTTATTTTTGGTGGTATTTATCATAGAATTCTAGAATAGTTTGGGTTGGAAAGAACCTTTAATTCCAATTCCCTGCCATGGGCAGGGAGACCTTCCACTAGATCAGGTTGCTCCAAGACACATCCAACCTGGCCTTGAGCACTGCCAAGGGATGGGGCAGCCACAGCTTCTCTGGGCAACGTGTCGATGCTTAATCACTCTCATAGTAAAGGATAACTGCATTAACGTGCTGAACCCAGGACAGGGGCTTATAAGTATGCTGGGGGGGAACAACTTTTCCTTAGAGACTGTAGTGGTAGGACAAGGTGCTAATAGGTTCAAACTTAACCAGGGGAAGTTTGGATTAGATATAAGGAAGAAGTTCTTCATTGTAAGGATGGTGAGGCACTGGAATAGGTTCCCAAAGAAGTTGTGAGTGGTCCGTTCCTGGCAGTGTTCAAGGCCAGGTTGGACAGTCTTGAACAACATGGTTTAGTACAAGATGTCCCTGCCTTGTCTTGAGTCTTTTGTTGCATTTTCTTTCTCCTGTCCAGTTGAGGGGGTGACAGAGTGGCTTTGGTGGGCACCTGGGGTTCAGACACATAGTTCTAGAGTCTCAGGCTCTCCTTAATCCTAGATTGCTGTCAACTGTCTGCAGATCACTGGTTTTATAAGTACAGGAAGAGGAAAGAGTTCTTAACCACTGTTATGATGTTGAGATATCTGCTTGCTAGAAACAACACTTAAATTCATAGACAGCTGTCACAAATTAGAGTACTATATGGCCTGCTCTGATTTATATAGAAAAAAATTGTCTCATCTGAACCTCAGTGGAATGCATACATAGTCAATACTACACTAACTGCCTCTGGAGTCTTAACAGATTTAGATGTTGGCATTTCTGCAAAAAGTATTAATGTAGGTAGACTGAGAAGAAAATAAACAGTATGGATTAAATATTCTGCTTATCAGCATTGAAATACATTCAGAGGCAGGAATAAAGGCCTATTAAAAGAAATTAAAAAAAGAAATAAAAAGAAATAAAATTAATTATAGAATCATAGAATAGTTAGGGTTGGAAAGGACCTCAAGATCATCTAGTTCCAACCGCCTGCTATGTGCAGGGACACCTCCCACTAAACCATGCCACCCAAGGCTGTGTCCAACCCGGCCTTGAACACTGCCAGCAATGGAGCATTCACAACTTCCCTGGACAACCCATTCCAGTGCCCCACCTCCTTCTCCTCAGGGCTGCTCTGAATTTCATCTCTGCCCAACCTGTAGCTGTGTCTGGGATTGCTCCGACCTAGGTGGAGGACCTTGCACTTGGCATGGTTAAATTTCATGAGGTTGGGATCAGCTCACCTCACAAGTGTGTCAAGGTCCCTCTGGATGGCATTCTTTCCCTCCAACATATCAACCGAACCGCAGAGCTTGATGTCATCAGCAAACTTTATGAGGGCGCACTCAATCCCACTGTACATGTCACTGACAAAGATGTTGAACAGGACCGGTCTCAACACCGATTCTTGAGGGACTCCACTCGTTACAGGTCTCCAGCTGGACACTGAGCCATTGAGCACAACTCTTTGTGTGTGGCCATCCAGCCAGTTCTTAATTAGTTGGATTTTGTCTTTTATTAAGCTATTTAATTATCTTATGCCTTATTTTCTATTATATAATTTAGTATAAACAATTATAAAATCTAATAATTAAAGAAGAAAGTGTTTTCACTCCTCTTTCCTCCTCTCCCTCCATCTCTCCTTTCTCATTTACTGAAGTTTAAGCTGCATAAACTTTATTCCTTTACCTTTTCCTAACTAAATACCCAGCAAGGGAGCAGGACAAATAATTCAGCTGGTTTGTTTTTAGAGAAGTGTAATAGAAGCTTGTACTTCTACTAGTGATGTAGACCCTTTATGATACATAAATACATAAGTCGATCTTCAAGGGTGTTTAACAGCTTTCCAGAGTGCTAAATTCATCTTTAGGGTACTATTAGATTATGAAATACTCATTTAAAAAGTAAACATGCTTCCTGTGTTTTGGATAATTATTGTAACTATTTCACATCCCCTAGTGTGAATAAATGTGCATATAAGATATTGGGAGGGGCTGAAGTTCCAGGAAAGAGCTCTGCTGTTCCTAAGGAAATCATCTGTCTAGTACTGTTATCTGCAATATGAGGCCACAAAGTCATTAATAATGTCAAATTACAAACCTGATACGAATGAGCCTTTGAGCAACCTGATCTAGTGGAAGGTATTGTAGGGGGTTAGAGCTGGATGAATTTTAAGGTCCCTTCCATCCCAAACCATTCTATAATTGTTAATTATAACTTTATGACTGTTGTTTCTTCTTTCATCATAGAAGGAACAATTGTTCAAGTTGAGGGGAACAAGAAGGAATGATAAAGGACTAGGGTTTCAAAACAAATGTAGTTCACAGATATGCAACACCTGCTTATAAGGGTCTAAGCTAGACCTCACCTGCTCAGAGAAAGTTCTGGATCTCTTCATACATGGCACTCAGCAAAATAAATCAGGAACTATTTTCAAACACTGAAGAGATTCAGCTAAATTCAGTAAAATTTTACAGTGACTGGTAGAACAATGAATGCAAGCCATCAAGGTCTGGCTGATGAGACTCAGATTAACCAGCTGAGAGCACAGTTCGTGGTCCTGGGAAGGCATTTCTGAGGAACCTCCACCAGGGCTGACCCTTCGTCCCCAGCAACTGCTTTATGAAGAAATCCTCACCTTACCCTTTCACTTGCCCTCACTGGAATAGACTCTGACATAGATCTGCAGACAAGTGCTTATGTAAAGAAGGAAAAGAAGAATATTTTGTCTTGAGAAAAGATTTTTCTGAAACAAAAGTTCAGTCTTTCAAAAAATGTATGACAGAAAACATAGCAAGTGAATAGCATATTCATCTAATCCAAGCATCGAGATACAAAATACAAAAATATCTACCTTACTACTTCCATGTCTCTCTCTCTGTTCTTGAGCTCACCACTCTAGTGTTAATCAATTATCAACTTGTTGTGAGGTAAATTAGTATCTTTCAGGCAGGGATATCTTTCAGTACATCAGGTTGGTCAAACCCCATCCAATCTGCCTTTGAACACTTCAGTGATGGACTATCCGCAACTTCTCAGTGAGAACAACCTGTTCCAGTGTCATACCACCCTCATGATAAAGGATAATTTCATTAATGTTCCTATTTGGTAAGCTTAGCATCTTAGCATTCTTGCTTATCTCAAATCTAAATTTACTCTTTTTCAATTTAATGTAAACTGATTTAAATTAATCTAACATATCTGAAAAAGTTGCTGTAGCCATCCTAGGAAGGGCACTTTGGAATACAAGTGACAATGACCCTGAAAAATACTGAAAAGAATGCAATTAACTTTTCTGTAACACCAAGAAACAACCAAAACTTACAGAATATTTATCAAATAAAAAGCTATCAGAAAGAGTAGCACAGTCTCACTCAGCAGCATTCTCAGGCTATATTTTTCCACTTCCTTGGGTCTTTTGATATAGATGTTTATTTACTCATTTGGAATTTTTTCTGACAGACCAGCTCCAATTTCAAAATGAAGTTTGAGGGATTTTGGCATTTATTTTTTATTCCCCTAAATACAAATATTCAAATCCTTTACACTGCTTTTCTATTAACATATGACTGTTTATACACTACTGTAACAGAGGCAAGAAATTCATACAAGCCTCCTCTAATACTATTTAGAACTTATGTAGCTGTAGAACTTCTTCCTCTTCAATTTCTGCCTCTATTATTGCACATATCTATAAGAACACAGGTACTCATGATCTTAAATTGGAGATTTAAAAGTCACTATATTAAAAAGCCTTTTTCATAAAATCACAGGGTGATATATGAGAAATAGAGAAAATGAGAAAACATACTAGAAAAGGTGAAACAAATACCTTTAATTAGTTTCCAGGAAATATCACAGAATGCTTTGGGCTGGAAAGAACCTTAAGGCTCATCCAGTTTCAACTACCTGCTATGGGCAGGGACACCTTGCACTAGACCAGGTTGCTCCAAGCCCCATCCAACCTGGCCTTGAACACTGCCAGGGATGGGGCAGCCACAGCTTCTTTGGACAACATATGCCAGTGCCTCATCACCCTCTATTTTATCAAATCGAGGTTTCTGAATAGAGAAAAATTTCTTTCTTTTTTTTTTTTTTTTCCCAGAGTTTCCTCTATAGCAATGAATTCTCACATTGCTGACGTTTCTATATGTCTCTTCTGTATGAATTCATCAGTATCACAGTTACATTTAGGGGTTGATATTGTACCACTAAATTCAATAATATTTTTTGCCATTGGCTTTACATGATTGGCTTTTTTACTGCTTAATTTTTTCCCCATTGACTTTACATGATAAGCATTTCCTCAGAAATGAAAAGAGGAGCAACTCCTACAAGTACTGGGAGCAGTCACTGCTTATACACAGTTTGCATATGTGGAAGATGATGGGGTGGACATTTAGAGAATGACATATAAGTGTAACTCAGAATAAATAAATAGGGTTTTTTTTTTAAGAAATTTTCTCTAATTGTATTACCGTTAAGATGTAGAAGTGCCAGAGTATGACAGATAGATTTGCTGGCACAATTTGCTCTCATAATTTGGCAAAAGCAATAGAAAGAACATTCAGAAAATAGTTTGTTCTTTTTAAAAAAAAAAAATAAATAAATTGGATAATTGAACAGTTCCACAGCCATTATGAAAGTGATTATAAGTGCTGTGTAAGAACAGAAGCACCACTTGAGAAAGAAAAAATAACTATATTATGCATTGTTCTCCTCCTTGCACATGTACACATTTCCTTTGCTTCAGTTTCTACACAACTGCTATTTGTAAAAACTAAAAATGGGAGAGAACTTGCAATTCTTCATGAAAAAAATAATTTTGTGATTCATTAAACTGCCCAATATTTCAGCCACACTGTAGCCATGATGGGTAATTTTAATGAAAGATGAGATAGGGATTTCTCACTGATTCAGGTTTCACTAGTGCAAAAGTCAGTTCCTCAGGGTAGCAGTGCACGGGCATTAATCATCCTTCATACTGAATAGTGGCTTTATTTGCATACAAAAGCCTGCAGTTCTGTGGACTCTACAACTTGGGGGCTAGTAGAAAATCAAAAGACAAAGCAGCTCTCTCAGCCCCAATGCTTCATGTATTAATAAATCTCCCAAAAGGCAGCAAAATGAAAAACAAAGGAAAAAAACACAATGGGAGTTTTTATCATCAACATTTGAGCGCTACAAACGTACCAGCTTTTGTCTATGAAAGAAAGAAATTAGTGCTGAACAACTTCTCATTAATTAATAATAGTGTTGCTATTGTCCTGAGGATCTAAGAACCATGACAGAAAGATTCATTTAAAGTGTTAAAAATTTTATTAATTTTGCCCATTTTAAATAGTTTTTCAAATTGTTTTTCCAAATTCTCTCCTTCACAGTAGAATACTCCACTTTTCTATTTGCTTCCTAAGCTGCTCTCAAGAACATTTATATGTGGGTGATAATGTATTTTAAAATTAAGTCTAACATATGTGAATAATCAGGAAGGCAAAGTGCCTCTGTCAGAAGAAGGTGCATATCTGCTTCACCATGCCGAAAAGTGCATGTTCATTGGAACAACGGGCAGTAGCAAAACTAGGATCTGTGCTCCCTTAAACATGGTAATTGCAATCAACAGTCAGAATCTGATCAGAAGGAGTGCAGAAAAATTTCTCTTTTTATTATTCTTATCATTTCTGTAGCATTGCAATGTACATCTTCAGCTTGTCTCCCATTATCAAAAGCCTGGATGATCATATTTCTATTTCTTCCTAGCAGGAAAACCAGGAGAGGCTTTTAGCTGGTAACTAATACAGAAAGAACCTTTAATGAGTATTTACAGACTCTATTACTGTCCAGACCCCAAATTCACAAATTCCCCAGAAGGTTTTACACTCTAGATTGCATTATTCTTTGTAAGTATTCCTTATAAATGCTATTAAAAATATTCAATAAAACCTTTCAAAAATTAACTACCTGTGAGCTCATTTAATTTTAAACTGTAGGATAAAGATTCTTTGTTTTAGCCAGAGAGAAAAATGCAGACATTTAGCTGACCATGACAAAGCCATTGCAGTCTGTGAAGGAGCCTCATGAAAAGTTAATACATAAGCATACCAACAAAATCAAACTTATGTGACCACTACATTCATTGTAAACCTCAAACACAACAATTGTTAAATTATAAAACTTTAATCATATTGCCCACTGTGGCTGGTTTTCTTACTGCACAAAGGAAAAACTTAAAACACTGCTTACTGAATAAAATTTTTGACTTGCAAAAAATACTAAGATAGAAATACATAGGTGGTAGTACACAGAAACCCCTCACTTTTATGTTTAAAATAAAATACAAAGAAATCATAAACTAACACCTAAAGACTGCCAGACTGTTATAATATGAACAGAATCATACAAGTGTTCAAGGCCAGGATGGATGGGGCTTGGAACAGCCTGTGAGGTGTCTTTGCCCATGGCAGGAGGTGGCAACTGGATGAGCTTTAAGGTCCCTCCCAACCCAAACCAGCCTGAGATTCCATTATACTAATAAAAATGTAGTTGCAAAAGCATTATGTACAGGAACCACATTTTGTTCAACATCTTTGATGGTGACATGGATAGTGGGATTGAGTGCTCTCTCAGCAAGTTTGCCGATGACACCAAGCTGTGTGGTTCGGTTGATACGTTGGAGGGAAGGAATGCCATCCAGAGGGA
>JASSUY010001694.1:3899-24162 GCA_032466535.1 Forpus xanthops
CCTGTGTCCAACCTGGCCTTGAACACTGCCAGGGATGGGGCAGCCACAGCTTCTCTGGGCACCCTGTGCCAGCGCCTTAACACCCTCACAGGGAACAGCTTCTGCCCAAGAGCTCATCTCAGTGTCCCCAGTTTAGGTTCCATCTGAGTTGGTTTCATTGCAATAAAGGGACCGCAGCATCACGAGGTTTGGTTTGTTCCAAGCTCCAAGAGCTCTGAAATCAGATCAGTTGAAGGGTTAAAGGCTGTGCCAATCCCCCAAATTTGAGTCCCTGAAGCTCAGGGAATGGCTTCTTGCCCTTAACGCCCCATAGATGCCTCCCTGGGAATATCAGACCACGCATTAACTGCCATGTGTGTGCACGCGTACCCCCCACACCACCTCGTGCACTATTACATCTGCAGTAGCTGCAACTACAACCTATCAAAGCTGCAGCTGCAACAACAGCAGACGCTTCAATAACATCTGAAGCATTCAAGTTTAAAAAGCCAGATTTACAGGGCCAACATCCCTATGTTAAATATAAAAGCGTGCACAGGTGGCTTATAAAGCTGGACTTAAACAGCCACACTTGCAAAAGAGATTTATAAGAGCTAGCAAAGCTCGTAGCCTTTTAATTGCATGTCAAATATTGGGCTCTAAAGAACTAAACCAGATTGCATGCAGCCTGTGCCAAGGGCTCCTAGATGTTACGTGTGCGTGACCACCGGAGCCTAAGGGGTTAAGTGAACCTCCGAGGCCAGAGACAGCTTGAAGGCAATGCCACCAACTCTGAAGTAAAGCAGAAAGCATTTCTGCCAGCTTTGTTGCAAATAAAAGGTTATTGAAACCATTCACGTTCATTGCTAACAGAAACGGCACCAGAAGAAGACGTTGAGAAAGCATTTGAACTTGTAAATACATCAAATTAATATCCAACACATTGCTTTGATCCAGGAGACATCAAGTCCTTTTCCCTACAAATCTGCTCGTTAATATCGCTATGATCCACTGATGCCATTACCCCTTTTGCCAACGTTTTATAAGGAAAATACTTCAAGTAACAAAAAGCATCTATGGCTTTTACTCTGCCAAAGGACTTCGGGTAAGTTCATAGGAGAGGTTGGTGGGGAGCAGCAGCAGGAGGAGGATGCTCCTCAGAGCTCCCACATGAGGCTCTCAGGTGGCCACACATTTACCAGTAGCTGTTAAATATGCCTCAACCCACCAGATGCTCAGTGCTTCACTGACAGCAGTAGCAGAAACTGAAACACAACTCAGAGCATCACAGAGATACAGATCTGGCTTCTGGACCACGACACTCATCGCCAAGCAACCCAAGTCACATCACCAAGTGAACCCAAGGTCAGTCATCAGTCCTCCTGAAGCGATGGCCATGCGATAACCTGTCCACACCATCAGTCCCTGACCTTGTAATTGGCCATGGGTGACTTCTGCCAACCCAAACACACTGAGCAGGAACACAGGGATGATCCATGGGATTCCTGCATGCCCACACGCAACCATGCTGACACCAGGAAGGGCAGGGAGGAGGTACAACACACATGCGTGCTGGGCAAGGAAAGTCCTTGTGCTCAGTGGATCACAACCTAAGGTGGACCAAAACTCATGAATTTTGATGCTATTTTCTTCCTTTATGCAGCATCTTCTATGCAGGAAGATGGAAGGGGACTGCTGAGGACAAGGCAGCATCAAATCAAGTTACCATGGGGTGCACTGAGAGTTTTCAGCTGGAATCAATCACATAATACCTAAAACAGCCCTCATTGACAGAACAGAAACACATCCATGAGGTTGGGCAGACCACAGCAGGTTCAGAGGCAGGTCCTGGCCCTCTCCAGTCACAGACAGCGCATAATAAAATGAACTAAAAAGAATAAAATTAGCTAAAAAGAATAAAATTAATTAAAAATAATAAAATTAACTAAAAAAGAACAAAATTAACTAAAATAAAGAGATTGAAAATGCAGACAGATGCCTTTATATGGAGACCTGAGTGCAGCCTTCTAATACATAAAGAGAGCCAACAAGAGGGCTGCCCCATCCCTGGCAGTGCTCAAGGCCAGGTTGGACACAGAGGCTTGGAGCATCCTGCTCTATGGAAGGTGTCCCTGCCCATGGCATGGGTTGGAAGTGTGTGAGCTTTAAGCTCCCTTCCAATACAAACCAATGTGGGATCGGATGATGATGCTATGATAGTCACATACCTCTCTTCCATGCTGTCACGCTTGCACTAATACCAAATTCATCATGTTTTTCACTAGTGAAAAAGACAAGACAGCAACAAATTTTGCAAGTTTAAATGCAACACAGCCGGAAAGAAACAAGAGGCTGGAATTAGGCAAAACAGCTAAAAAGGACAGCAAAAAGCTGATCGAAACTCAGTTGGAATGAAGGCAAAACTACTGGAAACAAGAGGAAAGCAGAGGATGTGAACATGCACAGCCACATCAGCCGATGGAAAGGACTGTGCTGGCTGGCAATGGGGAAGCTGACAAGAGGGGCTACAAGTTACTTGAGGTAATATGGTTCCACTTAATGTGCCCCATCAGCTGGTGTTCACACACCCCATCGTACACAGCTCCTGTGTTAAAAACTGCTTCTCACCATAGACATCCTTCCTTTATGTCATCTGGGCCTTCTTGGTAGCATTCTAAAGGAGGAGGATGCACTTACTCCAAGTCATGACAAATAAGATGTCCCAAAGCTGCAATCCCCAGGAACACCCAAGGACCAAGCACTGGAAACACTGACAATACACCATTCAGTGCTTGCTCTTACTGGAAAGTGCTTCTATCATTGACTGGAAACACTGATGCCCAAAGCCAAAGGAGAACAGCTTCACAAAAGCTATTGCAAGCATATAAACTAAAAGCCCTGGAGTAAAAGATACTCTAAGGGGAAAGCTCTTTTTATGTTCACCGGGCAAGCAAAGGAGAAAGCTGGCACAGGATGGATGTAAATCAGTACATGAGTGAAACAGCAGCTGGAGAACAAACCAGCTTTACCTGCACACAACAGTATGTGAGGTTGATGGGAGCCAAACCCCTCTCAGACCTAGGAAGCATTTTAAGCCATGACATCTACGTGCACATCTTTGTCCTATGTCTTTGCATAGAGCAGCAGACGGTGCCCTGAACCTACTGACAGAAGAGCTACCTCCTGGGTGCTACATTTAACTGCTTTTCCTCTTTATTTTCCCTGTATCTTCTCCCCCTACCCCCAAATTACTTCTTAAAGCCATTCCCAACATTTGCCTGAGTCACAGGAAGGTTCTTTGCCCTCCACCATCCCTGGGAAAGCACAGCACTGCACATCTGCAGCTTGAGAAGCCAGAGAAAACTCATGCAGCACACCAAGCTTATCATATAGAGGTACCAGGCTGCTCCCATCCATCCATCCATCCATCCATCCCTCCATCCATCCCCATTTCCAAGTGGGCTTTTCCTTGCTAATTTTGCAAGCCTGAGACAGCAGGAGCTACCCAGGCTGTGCTGGGCCTTACAAAGAGGATGTGTGCACCAGCAGGAACACGTCAAGACCTACACTTTCCTTCCCATTCCACAACTAAAGCGCAGGAAAGCCCAATCCAAGTGAGCATCACATAACAGTGTCATCTCAAAACTAACCTTTTGTGCATCTCAGAGGAATATTCAAGCAATCACTACTGAGATACAGTTGGCATTTTGGCTGTGCATCAGTGATACAGCAAACCGCATCCTCACTGAAGATACAGAACCAGAGAGGAACCATGGCAGTGCTGGAGCAAATTCCATCGCCCAATGCTGCTCTATCCCAGGGTCTGACGGTACCTGCCTTCATTTATTCCCTCACTCTTTTACATCTGCTCCTTGGAAACACAAAGTTGAAGGACACGGCTGAGGGGAGGGAGAAGCACTATTATTTCCATATGGGTTTGAAAACATAAAGGCTCAATGAAAACACCATATGAACACAGCGCTTACACAGGACCTATAAGCACCGTATAGGAAGAACACCCCAAGAAGGCTTCCCCCCTTTCAGAGCTTGATTCTGCTGAGACAACCACTCGAGCCCTTTACCGTAGCATGTCATTTGGCAGATGCAATGGCAGGGCCCTGCCAATTCACCCTGAAGCCCTCCGTTTTAATCAGTATCACATCAAGTTTAACACATTGCTTTGAAATGCGCACCAGATTCAAAGCTTTGCCTCAAGGAGGTCCTGCTGAATAACACATACCAGCCCGGCCCGCTGCTCCTCCAGCAATTATCTTTCAACTCTGGCTGAACCACTGGAACTGTCAACGCCAGCACGTTGCCAACCAGAGGAAAGGTTGTGGGGTCAGAGCTGAAAACAAGACTCCTCAAGGCAGGAGCGCCAGGAGAACGGGATGGGGTGTTTGTTTATACTGCTGTCTGCTTATAAGGACAACTCCCAGGGCGCTTGTTTTATGGCTTAGAGGAACTGCAAACAGTGTTAAGAGGGATGGAAAAGAGAAAGAAGGTTAAAAACGCAAAGGAGCATCAGCATCCGCCAGGGCCCCCTGGAAGGTGAAGAGGGCTGAAGCTGTTTGCACCTCGTAACCGGCAGCATCCTTCCAGCCCCACTAGAACCAGGAGCTCCTTCCTCCAATCCCAGACATCACTGCCACCCCTCTGGCCCCTAAGCCTCCCCGTATCAGTGCTGCTGCCCACCAAGTGATGGAAGGCATTGAAACATAGAATATCAGGTTGGAAGGGACCTCAAGGATCATCTGGTCCAACCTTTCTAGTCAGAGAATCACCCAGACCAGATGTCCCAGCACCCTTAAGAGCATCCAACACTGAGGAATCCACCTGGGGAGATCATTCCAATGGTTGTTCTGTGTGAAACATTTTCCCTCCTGTATCCAGCTGGAATCTCCCCAGCAGTAACTTGTGCCCATCACCCCTCATCTTTCCCATGGGATTCCTTGTCCAAAGGGAGCCTTCCATCTTCTTTGCAGCCACCCTTTAAATAGTGGAACATGGTGACACGGTCTCCATGAGCCTTCTTTTCTCAGGGCTGAACAATCTCAGCTCTCTCAGCCTTTCCTTGAACACCTTTGTTGCCCTTCTTCGGACACTCTTCAGCTCTCCAAACCTTTCATATAGCAGGGACCAAAGGCACACACCTATCTCACCCAGCTACCACCAGCTAAGTGCTACAGAGATAGTAATGATGAGGAAACACTAGAATTGTTAGAACTAGAAAGGTTGGACAAGGTGATCCTTGAGGTCCCTTCCAACCTGATACTCTATGGTTCAACTGATTAGGATTTCCACAGAACCAGAACATAAGGACAGATGGATGCAGCAGTTTCAACTCTTCATCCCCAAGCATTTCCCATCAGGGTCAATGCACTTAAGGAGAAGACAGCCCAGCACAGAGGGTTCTGAGCTCAAGTGCATGCTGCCAGGTGATAGGGAGCTTCTCACCCAAAGAGACTTCCATCCTGCAGGGCTACAGCACCCAACCCATTACAGATGGCAACTTCTGCTGCAGAGGCTTTTCCCCTCTTACCCAAGAAGGGTTTTGGTTTCTCATAGAAATGAAGCCCTTGGAAGACTTCAGCAGTGCCACTATCAGGGTGCAGGGATGAACGGTGCTCCGATTGCAGCACACAGACTCCTACAGTCAAACAAACACAACGGTGCATCCAAGACATCCCTTCCCTGCCTCCCAAAGGAATCTGCCCAACTCCAAAAGGAGACAGAGAAACAAAGCTGAGCTGTGCAGGAGGAACTTCAGTGCACTCTTACCCACAAATGAAAGCTGTTCTAAATTTGCTATATTATGTGAATTAGAAGAATATGTCGAGAGGTTTAAATAACCTGAGCCTGTCAGCAGAGCTCTGTGTTTAAACTGAAGTCTCGGGCTGCTGAAGGATTTCGCTTGGTGATTCCTGCATCCCCCCCGTGCACAGGAGTGCCATGCAGAGGGCATGCTGCACAGCACAGCTCAGGGCTCCTCTTCCTCAAACTGAGCCATTGTACCTCCATTGGGAACAAATACAGCTCAACTCACACCAACCCGTGTTCATCTCTCCAGCAACCCGGAGCCCACAGCTTCCTGGTGACCCCACAGCATTTTCCTCTGAGTCATTCCCTTCCCCATTGCTTGTGAATAGGTCACAGCCCATCAGCTGAAAAGCAATGTCTGGGATCTCATAGACTGCTTTGGGTTAAAGGGACCTTAAAGCTCATCCACCTCCAACCCCTGCCATGGCAGGAACGTCTTCCATAGAGCAGCTTGCTCCAAGCCCTGTGTCCAACCTGGCCTTGAGCACTGCAGGGATGGGGCAGCCACAGCTTCAATGGGCACCCTGTGCCAGCGCTCAGCATCCTCACAGGGAACAGCTTCTGCCTTACCTGCTTTATTGTTATATATAGAATTGCATTGAGAACATGAAAATCTGTTTGATAAGAGCTCACACTTGCATCCCTTTTTCATACATACAAACTCCTGTGTACTGCTGCTGTGTTTCACTACTTCATCATCTGTGGAGTGATGAAGCAGTGACAGAATACAGCTAATTGTAATGTACTTGTGAGCATCCTCTTAGAATCGTGCACCAGTGGGAAATAGCTGGGGTTCTGCATCAATCACAATAGCTGCTGGGTTTCTAACACAATGTGGACTTCTCTGACTTGGTGTTTCCTCATACTGTAGCTTCTTATTCTATTTATTGTGATTCCAAGTTTGTTCCAGCCGTTCTGATCTCATTGTAGCATTCTTCCACCACATATATTTCTGATTGGCTAATGCACAATAGGGATGGACACCACACATCACCATCATAGAAGGGTTTTGTGTTGGAAGGGACCCTAAAGCTCATCCAGTTCCAACCCCTTGCCACGGGCAGGGACACTTTCCCCTGGAGGAGGTTGCTCCGAGCCCTGTCCAAGCTGGCCTTGAACAAAGCATTGGTGCCATCTTCACAGCAGCATTAATGATTTCTCACATCCACAAACTGCTTTTTCACACCTTCAGGTGCAGGCACATGAAGACTTTAACATGACTGTGTTACACCAGGGGTAGCCAGGCTCTCAAAACCTCCTCAGCATCTCCTTCCATGCACACACAGCCAAGTGCAGAGGAAGGGCACTCAAACAGAGCTCAAACCACCCCATGTGCAGCACAAGAATCCATTCCCAAAACCACTCCAGGAACTTTTAAAGAGAAGAACAAGGAAAAACCCATTAATTTGGAAGGTTTATTAGCAGCTACATTACAATAAGCCTGAGACACCCTAATGAAAACAGAGGGATTTATCATCCCAGGCAGCAGCATCCTGATGGGAGCAATTCCCAGTGCTTTTTGAGCCTTCTTTCCTGCACCTCTCTTGCCACAACCATCCTGTCCAGACCCCCCTCCTCCTCCACATCCTTTCCCACATGGCATACGCCAAAGCTAGCACGCATCCCGGTTTATTAGTCTGAGGTCTATCCACACTGTCTCACCTCCAAAGCTGCGATGTCCGCAGGAGACAGCAGCATTGGGCAGCACCTTCCTTGAAGCAACTTAACAGTCTCCATAATTAAAACCAGTGCAAGCAAGAGCAGTGAAAATGAGAGGTTTGAGAGCATCTCTTTTCCCAGCTACATGAAGTAAAAGAGCAATCAGCGATGCCTTAAAAGAAGGAGCAAAGGGTGCTCATGCCCCACCTTGGCACTGCCAGGCTTGGTAAGACCTTCAGGATGATCCAGCCTCTCACCATTAGAAGATAAAGGATTAGTTTCAAGAAGCATCTCTGCATTTCAAGTGTTTCCAAGGGTCTAAAAGGCAACCACACAACAAGTCAGCCCAAGGATGTGACTGCCCTATAGTTAAACTTCTGGTTTCAGGTTGCAGAACATGCTGGATCCGCTCCTGGGGATACCACAGTCCCTGTGGCCATTAGTCATCTATATGCTGAAATAGAAAGGGCCTATGATTTAGCAGTTTCATTTTTGAGGTCATAAAAAGAATTCAGAGGAATACCCAGCGATTAATGAAGTTCCTATGGAGTATAAATTCTCAATGTAGACTTCAAGGCACAGAATTCCTCTTAAATAAACAAAGAAACCTTCCCCCAAAAGCCAGGAAACGTTAGACTAAAAAGCTTTTATGATAATAAGCACATTTGCACTCAAATTATGTGATGTGGGAAGAAGAGGAAGTACAAAGATCTCAAACAACATGCTTACGTCTGCACATACCCCTATCACCACCTCCCCAACGGGGCCCAGATGCGCTGCTGGCCTCCAATCCACCTATAGACATCCTCAGGGATGCCTCCATCTGCTTTTCCCATCAAGTGGCTGCCCCGTCCACCCCAACCCAAGATGCTAAACCCAAACTTGTCCAGCTGCCACGGCTGCCCCATTCCCACGCTGGGAAGCTGAAGGATCTCATTTAACCTCCAGCTCCTGGCTTGACAATTCACTTCAGAAGCACTTCAATGCACGTTCCCAGTTCTCAAAATCATTCACATCGCTTCCACCTCCTTTTTTCCCTGGCTTTTATCCCTTCTGCAAGCTGCAGAGCATCCTACAGCCATAAGAGACCTCACTGGGTACCGCTTTGGTTCCTACAGGTAAATTCCAGCCTGAACATGCTGATGACAAGACGGTGAGGAAGCCATGCACAAAGCCACCACACGAGCTCTGGCTAAACAACACTGGGATATCTCACTTCTCATCTTCAAAACCCATCACAACCACCACTGAGTAAAGAGCGGGTGGATTGTATTAACAAATGCAGACAATTCCCTAGGATTTGTCCCCAAAATTAATTGAGAATGTAGATATTGGGAGGTATTAGATATTAGGGAAACATTCTTCCCTAGGAGGGTGCTGAGGCGCTGGCACAGGATGCCCAGAGAAGCTGTGGCTGCCCCATCCCTGCAGTGCTCAAGGCCAGGTTGGACACAGGGCTTGGAGCAAGCTGCTCAATGGAAGTTGTCCCTGCCATGGCAGAGGTTGGAGCTGGAGGAGCATTGAGGTCCTCCCAACACAAACCAGGCTGGGATTCTATGCAAAAGCCTCCAAATGAAACAGCCAAGTGATTCCTCCCGTCCCCATCGAGATGATGCTCAACAACTCTGTTAAGAAAACAGTTCTCAGGGCCAAGTCTTAATGAAAGGTAGCGAGTTATTAAAGATTTGTCTGAGATTTTAAGTCTTTTCACCAGCTCTCTCAAGTCAGCTTTCAAAGAGGTTAAGCAAAGGATGCTGAGGGCAAGTGACCAACTGCAGTCACTGCTATTTATCCATATCCTTCATTTTTAACGGTTGGTCTTCATCTTAAAGGTCTTTTCCAATCTTGTTGATGCTGTGATGCATAGATGGGAAGAGGATAGATGCAAACACACTATAAGCTTCTGACAATAACCGTTTTTATCAAGGCATTTAAGGGCATTCCAGAGCTCCCACAGGTCCAACTGTGACACCTCGCTTTGATAACCACAGAACAGTCATCATTCCTCCACTGGACTACAGCATCCCTCTTCACTCAGCCTGATTTCCTGCAAGCTGAGCCCATAGCTGGCCATCCGACATCCAGACTTATTTCCTTCCATAAGACTTTAATATAACAAGTAGACAAGCAGTCGTATCAAAGATTAAGAAGGTCTTGTTACTGAATTTTACTAGAAAATAAGTTTCTCCTTCACAAACCTGCCCAGGAGGGGGAAAACACCACCCCCTTATCCCCACTCTGTGTGTAAGCAGCCAACACATACCCAGCCACCACACTGACCTTCCCAAGAGGCTCTCCCGCCTGCATCCAAGACTATAAAACTCCCTTGCTTTTAATAAACGACACAACTTCTACTGTTTGTGTTAAAGAAACCCTCGGGAATAAGAGCCACCACTTAAACCAGCAGGAAGCTCAGATTCAAGGGCGCTTTGGATGTCCTGGGGCATGCCGATAAAAGCCGGTCCCCACGGAGCGAGCGGATGCAGGGAGCTTCCAAACACTCCACACGTAAGCCCAGACTTGGCTCCAGCAGATCCAGCCCACATGGCAAAAGAGGCTGAGTCTTACACAGGGCTCTCTTGACCTCTAGAGACTCTCGAGGGCTGCTGGAGCACTGACACCCAGCAGAAGGCAATCTCCTGCACGGCACATCCAGAGGAAGGCAGTAAAATCTAATTTGCTCTAAAATATCCATACAAAGCCAAAACTATTTCCATATGTGCTGCAGAAGATTACATAAAACTGGAAAACGTTCGGGGATTGGGATAATTAAGAACACAGCCCAAAGTGCAGTTTGAACTGCATCAACTGGGCCATCACAAGGCCACTGGGCAGTATCTGGAGGCTGAGAGAACATCCCCTTGTCTGCTGCTATGCTCTTGTGGCCTGGGGTGGTGGCCATGGGGTTGCATTTAAAACGAAGCACAGGGAGGGGACAGGATTCCCAATCACCATATGCCACATCTCTACTTATCACCATCGTCCCCAATCAGCTGCCTGCCACAGCATCCTCATGTTTTCACAGCTCAGTTAGAGCCACCTGCAACAGGAGAGCATGAGGAGTGGGTGCCACAGCAGGCTCAGCCTCAGAGGGATGTGGTCCTTCCCCAGTGCAGGGCACAGGAACCAGCCTCACCTTGTGCTTCTAGATGGGCATCACCACTAAAACCATACTGCACGGCCAAGGTGTGTTTGCCACGATGCACAGCATCTGCACGCCAAGCTCTCCACTGCCTTCTGCTTCCCTCATTGCTTCATTCCCAACCCTTCATCCACCTCAACTCTGCTAATTCCCTAACACATCCACATTCCTCATGTGCTTCTGGAGTACATCATTGTCCTGAAGATGTGTCATAACCACCCGCTGTCCTCCCAAGCCAGGAATCACAAACACTCTGTCTATCCATTGCCCACATAATCCCATCCCTACCATCTCCTATTTAGAGACATCCTGAAAGAGGTCAACAGGACGAGCACCACAGAGACAGGCAGAGGCATAACACCAGCACTGCTGGGCAGAACACTTGCAAACACCATCCTAGGATCCAAAAACCAAGGGTTTGAAACTGTGGATTGAAGCGAGCAAAGGAAATGGGCTCTATGCACTGGCAAGGTGAGAGCATCCAGTTCTTAACATGGTCATTGTGCAGGGCAGCTTTTATAAAGATGGAATCATAACATCCCAGCATGATTTGGGCTGGAAGGGACCTTCACTTCCAACCTGTGCCATGGGCAGGGACACCTTCCACTAGAGCAGCCACCCAACCTGGCCTTGAACACCGCCAGGGATGGGGCATTTCATTTTAACCTAAAAGAACCCCTACACAATAACATCTTTATTACAACACCAATGCATTCAAAGTGACTTTAAAAAGCAACTAATGGACACTCAGGACGCATCAACGTGTAGCTACTTCTCTGTAATCCCCATCAAATCACACGTAGAGATTTGGTCACGGTCTTAAGACCAAACTTGTAGCATAGACAAACTGCACAATGAAACTTGCATCCTCCCAGCAATCACCATGAATCCAGGGAACTCAAGCTTAGAATTGCATTTAAATCCAGACATAGCCAAAATACTGAAGCCCACAACTGTATGTTCAATAGCCTGCATCCATGCCACACGCACCCCAGTGGTCCCATAGGATGTCTGTTAGCAGCCATCAATGCCACCCAAAGTAACTGGGGGGGAAATACAATAAATCTCCTCCTCCACAAGGATCTTTTCTTCCTAAGGCCTGAGCCTGTGCTACCAAAAACTTCTATACTGGAGAACACAGTGGTAGCTGCATGTATTCACATGCTATCTAGGCATCCTTGCCCAAGCTATTCGCAGGCAGGAGAGGCTCCATGTGGGATGTGACACTACATACATGAGTGGCTCTCACTCAGCTCTGACCTGCAGAGACAGAACTGAAGCAAGAGAAGCCCTTCAAACCATAGATCTGAATTCCAAAGGTGGAGCTGCTGCTAACCCACGCTCCAAAGTGCTTCATCTTCTCCAGCTGATGGTCAGAACTGCACTCCTACCAAACTCAGATGGGCATTTCCCTGCTCACTTCAGGGGGGTCAGAACAAGATGTCCTTTGAAGGTCCCTTCCATCCCAAACCACTCTATGATTCCATTACGCACATCATCGTGCAACATTTTGCCTTGTTCTTTCAGCACACTCATACAACCAAGCTGATTCTCTGCTGCTGTGGGAAGCTATTCTTTACACAAACCTTCCATTACACTCCTCAGAAATGGCACAGACACCAATATGTGTCAGTGAGAAGAGTAAACATCCCCTCGCAAAAGAGGCAGAGCTGAAACATCATCCCATTCAAACTCCTCCTGGATCACCACTGATTAAACATCAGCTTTGACAGCATCCAAGTGATGCTAAAACAGCCCAAAAGCTGATCTGCTTCCAGCCCTGTGAAAGGCACGCTGAGTATTTTGGCCATCCTGACACACTTGATCCGATAATGGCTTTTGGATGGGTTACTCTGGGACCCCTGTGGAGCAGCATTAACTGTGCTTACCCTGGATGCTTCTGAGGCACCATCCTAAGTGACCTCCTCCACATGCCGCACATATTTCACCCATTAATCTAGATAATAAAACCACATACCGGATATCAGCGAGTGTTAATAAGATGTAATTCATTCCTGGCAAGGCCAGAAGTGAGCTCTTTAAAAAGAAACACCACCAAAACCAAAACACACACGCAGGTTCACAGGGGCCAAAGTCCAAAAGGAGTTGAAATGCACAGAGCTACTTTTATCTGCGTAATTAAGACCGATATTTGGAACGCAGCAAATTCCCCCAGAACCATAGGTAATAGAATTCAGATTCAGAAGGAAAGAGGCAATGGGAGCTCATCGTTCCCACTAGGACACTATAAGGTTCCTCTTTGATCCCGCAGGTCCGGCTGACCCTGGCACCATCTCACTTGACTTCATCCCACCGCAGGCTTCCTGTAGCAAAGAGGGGCCAGCGAGCTCCCTGCATCCTTGATTGTTGGCCAGGAACCCAACCACAGCTCCGAGCGATCCAAGACAGATCCTTCTGATTATCACAAAATGAAATGCTCAGCTCTTGTCATCATCGGCCTCAGATTTGTAATGCTACAAAAACACGAGTTCCTTTCCCCATTGTATCAGCCCCTCCGCCATTCCCGCTGGTGAAATCAAACAATTTGAGAAGAATTTAGATGATGCTAATTTAAACCGAATGTATTTAGCTGCCAATCGCAATTCCCTGACTTTCCCAGGCCTCCTGCCAGCTCCGCTCTGTTCCAGAGCAACCATCAATCATGGTCAACACACTGAGGAGAAAAAGACCCAGCCACGCAAGACACGACCCTGGGAATTGTGGCAGTGGGAAACCTGCCCTGTGCTTTCGGCACGACGACGTGGAGTGACCCCACGCAATGGGAGGCTCCGAAAGCTTCAGTTCCTCAGTGGTGAAGCACCTCAGGATGCTTTTGGCAGGGATAAACCTACAACGCTGCTCAGATTCCAGCAGCACTTCCAAATCGGCTTTTGCAAGTGGAAGAAGGAAGTTGACCTTCCTCCCCATGTTGTATGGGAGCAGAACATCCACATTGATGGAAAGGTACTGAGGCCACCGATGGAGATAACTCTGTCCCCACAGGGTGAAGGAAACCCCTTCGAGACCCTGCACCTTGCACCAGAAAATTCATAGGACCACAGAACTGTAGAATGAGTTGGAAGGGAACTTAAGGCTCCTCCAGCTCCAACCCTTGCCATGGCAGGGACATCTTCCATAGAGCAGCTTGCTCCAAGCCCCTGGGTCCAACCTGGCCTTGAGCACTGCCAGGGATGGGGCAGCCACATCTGGGCACCCTGTGCCAATGCCTCAGCACCCTCCCAGGGAAGAACCTAATGCCTAACCCCAGCTGAGATGTTGGGAGGTTTAATCCCAGCACCGTGACAACAAGACTGGAAACTATAAGAGGAGAACATCACACCTACATCCTCTTATACCCAATTGGTAACTATTCTTAAGTGGGTATATAGAAGTTATTTATTTAGTAATGTAATTGCTGCCATTAACTGGGCAACAAAAGGCAAAGGGAAGTCCTGTTCCCTTCCAGCCACAAGAACCAAGGAAGAACCTTAAGAAGGTTGGGCTGGCAATAATGAACAAAAAAAGAGTGAGTTTTGTGACCAAGTACTGCTCTAGAAGCTATTGCATTGGGTAAATTCAGCACAGACATTGCCACCATGGATGTCTGGCTCTACCATAGGATGCAAAGGTCACAACGTGGCTTCTGCAGACTCAAACACTTGTTTGATTCAACACAACAACGAACAGAATACTGCACTGAACTCCCAGATGCAGAATGGCATTTCCCCAGAGCTTTGCTGTACGATATAAGGCTTGGATTGTCTTAAAACACTACAAAGCAGCTGGGAAGACAGTGAAGCATGGGATATACTGGAAATTAAATCAATTACTAACAACCCTCAAGCCAGACCATCTTACAGGAAGGACAGTGTTTAAAAGACAGAAAACTGAGCCTACCTCTAACCATAAACCCAACAGTACAAGCTTATCACCTTGTGAGAAATCACATCAAGAGCCCTTGCCATAAACCAAGTCCAACCCATCCATCACCATCAGAGGAGGCAGTTTACTGCTCATGAGAAGTAACACTACCAGAGGATTTGAATTTCAAAGCAGCAAAGTTCTGTGCCTCTGTGAGCAATCTCCTGACTGTGACAACAAAAACTCGATTGAAATTCAAATCTGGAATATTAAAGAAGAATGGGAAAAGGCATTTCTGGTTTAATACATGCACAGGGACGTTCAGCTCATCAGGGTCACCTTTTACAGACATCGACTGGTAGGCAGATGCAAGCAAGCCACAAGGAAAGTTCACCCAGTATTTGAAAACCAGTTTAAGATGTAAAAGCAGTTAAGTTGCTATCAGTGCATGACCTCCTGATGCTTTACCCTGAACTTGGGAAACCAGCACTGGTGTCCCCAGGTGCTCCAGCTTCCATCCCTGTCCCAATGGGCTGCACACCATAACGGTGCATTCCAGGCTCTGGACCATCAGGATCCAGCAACAAAATACAGGTGGGAGAAGGCAACAGAAATGCTCCATCACGTTTCAATAGTATATAAATCAGGAGATAAAACCCCTAGTAGCAACCACAGAATGCAGGACCATGGCTTCACCTCTTAACAAAAACAATGTTTAAATCAAAGTTTAGCCCCTTGGCACTGGAAAAGAACTCGGTTTAATATGCTCCCTTCCCAAACCCCCTCCATCACAGGTACACACACAAGTCCTACCTGTTTCATCGCCGTCTCACCAATCTTGTCCGAGTGCTTACGGATACTCTCCAGGAAATCCTTGAGGTCTGACATGGAAACTTCCTTGATCTCTTCACGCAGCTTTGGGATATTATCCACCATGATCTTGCAGAAGCGGTAGTGGCTCACTTGGGGCAGGTAGGTGTGCTCAAGGTGCTCCAGGGTCTTCAGCGCAGGGTAGTGCCTGGGGAGACCAAGCAAGGCAGATGTGGAAGGAAGAACAGCTAGTTCCATCCTGCTTCCCTCCAAAACAACATTAGCTTCAAATCACTTGATATATCCAAGAGTCTCAGCTCTCTTCAAAGAGCACAGACCTTAAGATCAAGGGAACTGACCATAAGAGCACCATCTTCCTCTGGAAACAGAGAGGCAGAGGAACAACCATACAGCAGCTCCTTATCAGCACTCTGATGGGCAGACGAGAACCAGCTGGGTAACAAGCAATCAGCATCACCTGAGCCAAGCAGAAGCTTTCACCCACAGCGAAGCTGTTTGGGGCTCCATATCACACAGTGAAGGACAAGTTGTCAACCACATGTAGTATGGTTAGGTTGTGCGAGGAAAAAACTCACAGATGAGCACATGGAGGAGCACAGAGGAACAATGGCTCAAAGGGGAACCCCAGGATGACCCCACAATGGTCCCCCCAGGAGAGCCATGATCTCTACCAGAGGGGACACTGAGATGAGCTCTTGGGCAGAAGCTGTTCCCTGTGAGGGTGCTGAGTGCTGGCACAGGGTGCCCAGAGAAGCTGTGGCTGCCCCATCCCTGCAGTGCTCAAGGCCAGGTTGGACACAGGGGCTTGGAGCAAGCTGCTCTATGGAAGGTGTCCCTGCAATGGCAGAGGTTGGAGCTGGAGGAGCTTTAAGGTCCCTTCCAACCCAAACCATTCCCTGATGCCATGATGCCCATTACCAGCCACCCGGAAGAGCCATGTTTGTGCCAGCTCTGTGCCCCAAGGACACTGCATCCACAAAACAGGACGGCCCTTGGGGCTTTCTCCCTAGGCTCTGCTTGGGTGGCACAGCTCTCCTTGAGCTATACACCCTGTTACGCACAGGATGAAGCATCCTCCTTTACTACTGCTTGGAGACTGTATGGATACAAGAAGTGACCTGGGGTAAAACAGAGTGATCTCGGGAGGGGGTTTGCTTTTCTTCCTCATGACTTTCCAGCAAGCAGCTGTGTCTCAGCTGTGGGAGAAAAGCTCTTCCTGCCCCTTCCTTAAAGCCTGGACAAGAGACAAAACCTCTCCATCTCTTCCCTCTGCTGGTTGCAAAGGTGCTCCTCTGGGTTTGGACCACGCTGCCTTCCCCAGCTCCACCTCCAGCTCATGGCCATGGATTCTGCACTGGGCAAATGCCAGCATTGGCTTTATAAACACCCTGCAGCAAACAGCACATAACTCATGCTGTCTGCCTTGGGAAGCTGAGTGTCTTCACCCCAAATCCAAACCCGATTACTCCTCTGAGACCGTGCACCTAAACCCCAAGGCTCAGGCTTGTAACCAGCCCCTTGCTGGCCATCATGCCTTGATATGTAAGTGATACCAGGTGCAGCTACAAAAGTACTTAATGATACTGTGCTGTGTTTGGTGAATGAAGCCATCAAATACAAAGAAAGAAGAAAAAGCAGCAGCCATGGGTTCAGATTTGCCTTAAATGTGGCTTTCAGCTCCCATTTGTTTCAAAATGAACCACTCCAAAGAGAGGGGAAGGCAAAAGAAAAGATGCAATTCTTAGAAGCAGCCCCTGGAAACACTTTCCAGAGCGAGGGAATCGAGCAGCATGTGGATTCCCTTCAGTTCACAGCGCTGTGATCAGCTCCAGCTTCCCACCCCACATCTGTCAACAGATAAGCCCCTCGCTGTTCCTCTCAACAGAGCAAAAACAGTTGGACAAACCACACGCTGCCCTGCTCAGTGCTGAGCCATCCGAAGTGAGCTCGGCGAGCAGCCGAACAAGCTCCCTGTGATTCCTCCAGCCAGCCCAGCCTTCAGGAGTTAATGCTCATCTGGACCCAAGGCTGCTGGGTCCAAGGAGCACGGAGATGAGCAGAGCAGGAGGGGGAAGTGTACAAATACGCCCATCCAATTAGTTATCGCCTTGTTGGGAACATCTGGTTTCTTCTGTCTTGTTCCCATGATGGATGGCAGAAACCATCAGGCATTGGATCCTACCGCTTTCCCCGCGTGCCATTCCCTTGGAGCCTGCTGTGTTTCCAGCCCAGCTCCTGCCAGCAGCTGCTCTTTGCCCAATTTGCCACCCCCCAGAGCTATAATGAGCCTCCAAAGTCCCACAGTGCTTAAATAAACTGCCCCCCGGGATCCCAGCCGTGCAAATATCCCAAACCATGGTTGAATCCTTCAGCATCACAACAAACGCAGGGTGGGAATCATAGAATCACAGAGTGGTTTGGGTTGAAGGGACCTCAAAGCTCCTCCAGCTCCAACCTCTGCCATTGCAGGGACACCTTCCATAGAGCAGCTTGATCCAAGCCCTGTGTCCAACCTGGCCTTGAGCACTGCAGGGATGGGGCAGCCACAGCTTCTCTGGGCACCCTGTGCCAGCGCTCAGCACCCTCATAGGGAACAGCTTCTGCTCAAGAGCTCATCTCAGTGTCCCCTCTGGCAGTTAAAGCCATTCCCCTTCTCCTGTCCCTCCATCCCTTGGCCAAAGCCCCTCTCCAGCTTTCCTGCAGCCCCTTTAGGCACTGGAGCTGTCTCCCTTTAAGGAGCCTTCTGTTCTCCAGCCTGCCCCAGCCCAGCTCTCTCAGCCTACCAAAGACCAAGGGAAAGACCTCCATTTCCTGAGTCACAAAGTCCCTGAAGCTCAAGCACTCTCCTGCACAGTTATTTCTACCACAAAATCCACCGTAGACCTTCTCACCAACTTCTCCCACCCTGCACCACATCCCTCAGGAGGTTGGCTTCCATTCCCTCAGGTCGTATCAGGTTTTGGATGATGACATTCATAGACTGAAACTCAGTCAATTACACCTAAATGCCACATCAAACATCGATCGAATGCACCACAACAACCCCCTTCCATGTGAAAGCAAACAGCCACCTTCATTTAGAAGCCTAAACTCAAGCTGAGAGCCTGCTGCACTCCTGGTTTGGGACTGTAACACAGGAGGCTGAGCAGGAGCAGGAAATCAAACAAATCAACTTGAAAAAGCTGATTTTGAAGCCCTATATTTTGACAATATAAGACTCTTTATAGGTCTATATATCCTATAAAGGTATAGGATACCTTTAGTCTCTCCAGCACCTAACGGGTGCTTTTCCACTCTTCCACCACAGACACCACACAGGATTTACCTTTTAGATTTCATTTGCTCTCGCAGTTTGCTGTACATCTCCAGGACTGTAAAGAGAAGGAAAAACAGAACTATTGAGACAGCAGCACGGAGATGTGACTTACTGAAGGAAACCAAGAGCAATTTGGGATTCCTCACCAGGAAGACACAGCGTGAGCTTATCAACCGTCGCTGATATATTCCGCTGCTGTAACCGGCATTGCTTCAGCTCTTCCATTGCTATGATCAACTTTGGGAAGGGAAGAAAGACAAGTTTCACTAAGAGCAGTGAACACATGGAGGAGAGAGGATACAAACTGCACTTGTTCATACACCATAGGTTGACAAAAAACCCCACTGTGATAAGCAGGAGCTCAGTGAGGCTGCAGAGCACTGCTGGAATAGGAGCAGAGGCAGCCTCGGGTTGGCTCAACAAGTACTAGCAGCATTCCCTTCGTTGCAAATAAGCAAGAAGCAAAACCAAAGGCAACAGAATCCCAGGCTCGTAGCACGCCCTCGGTATTCCAAAAGTCATTTCCCCTTCCCATTTTATTAATCTCTTCCCCACTCCCTCTCCAAGCTTCTCTTTTCTAGTTCTTCCCAAAGACAGGATGTGGCGACACGCTCCCAAAGGACTTTTTACCATCACAAACTAACAAGGATTTCGTAAATGCTCAGTCTCCAACAGAAAAACCTGTGCATGTGGGCAAGGACAAACAGGGAGCAGCTACCGCAGACAACAGAAAACACTCCACTTTCTTCTTCCCGAAGGGACAGGTCATGGATTGGTCCTCCAGAGCACCAATTTATCTCCTCAGTAGCAGGCTGAGATTGAAAGTCCTTTTGTAAACCCAGGCTCTTCTAGTCTAGGAGGTGAATCCTTCATCAGGGGGGTTGGAACCAGATGATCTTAAGGTCTTTTCCAACCCTAACTATTCTATGATTCTATGATTCAAGGAGGCAAGTTTATTGGATTCAGGATTGAAGCACATCACCTCCTCCCCAAAGAGCATCTTGTCTTTAACCTTCATTAGAATAATTGCTCTGACACAGACCAGCATAGGGATTTTCTTGTTTCTCAAATCAAGGCAGCTGCCTGCATGTACCAGGAGCAAAACCAAGTCAGGGTGCCTGGGAAAGCAGCTAAGAAACAAGATAGAAGAGCTGCAAGAAGAATTTTGTACAGTAAACAATGCAATTCTCAGGAGGAATGCAAAAGAGAGGAGAAGGACCATCCCTGGGAGTTCTCACACATCTCTACCTTAGGCACTTGGAAAACTTGAAGCATCACTGCCTTCAGCATACTCAGCTCTAAAGTGCCCCCAGTCTGTTAATGCTCTCTTCTGATGAAGGGGCAGAAGAATGAATGGAGATAAAGGCACACGGCATCCACAAGATGCTCAATCGTTTCTTTTCCCCATGTCTCAATGCCTCTGTTCAGCAAGCTAAAAACCCACCTGACTTTAACTGCTGCTGTACAGCTTTGGGAGGCAGGAGCCAGGCTCTCCAGCATAGAATCACAGAATGGTTTGGGTAGGACGGGATCTCCTGAGACCTCAGCCTCCCCTCTGGCAGTTAAAGCCATTCCCCTTCTCCTGTCCCTCCATCCCTTGGCCAAAGCCCCTCTCCAGGTTTCCTGCAGCCCCTTCAGGCACTGGAGCTGCTCTA
>JASSUY010001698.1:0-64321 GCA_032466535.1 Forpus xanthops
AATTATTTTGAGCCTGGTGGGCCCATGACACCTCAGGCCATCAGGGCAGAGATGCAGCATACAGATGGACTCATGATTGAGGGGTGGATTTAGCAATGGCACTATTGCCCAGGTTATTCACGAATGTGAAACATGTGCTGCAATTAAGCAAGCTAAATGGTTAAACCCTCTTTGGTACGGAGGACAATGGCTGAAGTGCAAATATGCGGAAGCTTTGCAGATTGACTATATCACGCTCTCCCTCCTGCCCTGAATGACTGCTACAAGAGATGGAGTCTGACATCATGGACTGGATGGTATGGAATAAGGGGTGGATACTGCCCTGGGTTCAGCAATAGCGGTCATTTTTCTCCATAGTAGCTGGTGCAGTGCCGTGTTTTTGACTTTCAGCCTGGGAACAGTGCTGATAACAGTCATGGTTTTGTTGTGGCTCAAGGACTTTCTGAGTCTCATGCTCTGCAGGGAGGAGGGGAAGCCAGGAAGAGGCAGAAACAGGATACCTGACCTAAACTAACCAAAGAGGTATTCCAGGAAGGGGGGGGAGAGAGAGAGAGGCTGAGTGGTTCTGAGTTACATCTGGGTTTAAACCACAACACCTGTCCATTTGCTTTACTGCTTGCTTGATCTGAGAGAAGCTCAGGTCCCAGACTCTGGCCAGGTCCCAACTGTGGACATCTTACATGTGTCCACACTTTTCCCTTGGAATGTGCATTGGGTGCATGAGTGGATTTGCAAGCCAGTATCTACCTGCCTCTGCTGCTGAGGCTGGGAAGAGTGAGTGTGGCTAGCACTGATCACTTGGTGCAGAAGGAATGGGGCAGCTCCTTGCCCCTGTAAGTCTCTTGTGTCTGATGGAGCTGGAAGGGCTCCAAAGGCACATTTGGAGACTCCTCCTCCTCCTCAGGATCATAGAGTGACACTGAGATGTTGCCTTGTTCATTCACTATCGAGGATCAGCTGTGTCTGGAATTCTCCCTATAGATACCAGTCCAAACTAAATCCTGTTACTGAGAATTTTCACCTGCCCAGATGTCCTCCATCATCTAATGAGCATTATTGCAGGGAGCAGCCCACAGCTCACCCACCTGTGGTGGACTATTAGAAGTATGAGCTGGCAGCATGAGGCTCCTTAGAAGCACTGGTGGTTCAGCCTTGTCTGTTTGCTGGCTGAGGAGGCTTCCTGGAGGTGGTGTGAGCTGCAGAGACCCCGACCTCTAGCCCTCTCTTTGTGGGTGTTTTGCAGGTAGGTGCAAGATTCTCTGTGCACTTGCAAGGTCACTCATGAGAGGGAAGAGTAAAGAAGCAAACACCGAATTGTATAAGTTGTTTCCCTCCTATCAGCATGGCTGTGTGATGGTTCTCCTTGCTGTATGCAGATGGTTTGCTCTCATACTCTCAGACCAAGGGTGCTGTACTCACTGCTCCTGGATGTGCATTGCTGTGTCTTTCTACTGCCACTGCTCAGGGGTAAGCAGTATGCAGGGAGGAGGTTTGCAGAGTACATTTAGCTGCTCCTCTATTTCCTGATGCTATTTTAGCTGTCTGTGTCTGTGCCATTCTTTTCTTGTTTCACCTGAAAATGTAGGTCTAGCAGTTGGTGCAGGCACACGTTGTAATACCCCCACTGATTTCATTAGCCTACACTGATTTAAATCAATATAGGAATGTTTTTTAAATAAAGGAAGGGGGGAGGCCAGAATGGATTTGTCATGCTATGCAGAGTGATGTACTCAGACACAGATCAATGCTGGCACTAGCTTGGATTAGAAGTAGAAAGGGCTGGCAGCTCCCTCTTCTTAAAGCTGGCTCTGCTGCCATGGCCATGGTGACACAGATGGACCTTGTGCTCTGCATGTGTGCTTGCACGTTATGCGCCCCTTGAATAATAAAATATATGATTTTCTGGGTCTGTAATTAGCAAATCCTGACTGCTTACAACATTTTCCAGCAGTTCAGCTAAAAGCTAATCTTGAGAAACGTGGAATCGACTGCTGTACCTCTGGATTCCAGAACACATCTCTCCAACAGATGCCTTTCTGGAGACAGCAATATACCACAGCCATAATTTTGCAAGGAGAAACAATAGCAGCATCCTCATGCATCAGGGATTGCTCTTTCATGTGGTGAGGTCAGCACCACCCCCACTGCTCCATAGGAGATTGCACTTCAGTTACAAAGCACCAAAAGCATGAAGATAAATCACTGCTTTGTGCTGTCCAGTGGGTCAGAGCTGGGCAGCCAGGAAAGGCTCCAGCCCCCTGGTTGGGGGGCTCCCAGCACCTCCCCAGCAAGCTAAGCCCTAAGTGCAGACATGCTTTTATGGTTATTTTTAATACAGTTCAGCTTTTCACTGTAGGTTTTGGCACCCACAGCCCCTTGAGGCTCTCGCGTGCTGCTTGGTTCAGTGCAGATTGCTGGGTTGGGCTGAGTTGTGACCTTTTAGTGCTGGGGTGGCAGCTGCTTAATCATAGACTCTGTGCGAAGGACACGATCACACTTGCAGTCTTCATGGCTAAGAAGAGCATGAACTTGAAGCATGCTAAGGGCAGCTGAAAAGAATTACTCTCTGACTGGTCTGGTGGAGACTGCCCCTTAGAAACCATTTGATTTGTGTAAGTTTCCTATACTCAAATGTATGATGCGATGAGCCCCAATACTCCTTCCTACAGTTCTGTGGTCTTTATGTTGCTGTGTTTTGAACCAACTTTAAAAGTTCACATCGATATGCCAAGGAAAACTTCCTCAACAAACACAGTTCCTGCATCTGTGCAGAAGTTGGTTTTCAAAGTTAAGCATCCCTGCTGTTCCACGTTTTTTTAGATGCCAGCAGTGATTAGACATTACCATGGGCTAATTGCTTGTACAGTTTCAGTTTATACCTTGCAGCCGCCTTGAAAATTTACAGCTGCAACAACACGAACAAACCCCGTGCTCTCAGCAAATACAAATTAGTGCAAAACAAAACTGCTTCTTCTTGTGCTTTGTTTGCAGCTGTTTATCAGAGAATGGGAGAGCTGCTTACGCCCCTCCATCTGAACTGTATAAGCTGACATTACCCGGGTCTATGGCAACATATATTCAATGTCAGCCCTGAGCTCAGCAAAGGCACTTTCTCTGCTCAGAGAGAAATACTTGCATTTACAATGAGTACTGTGGATCTCAAGGGTTTTCTTTCAATGCAAGGGATGGTGAACTCTGTGTTAACAGGATCTGTGTGGCTCATGTTTTTTCATGTATTTGATACTGCTGTTCAAACCAGATTTATGCAAAAGGAATTCTATTCCTGCTGTAATTGCTGCAGGTACACTTAGGAGTTAACAGAGAGGGCTGAAAACACATTGAGGGAAGTAGCTGAATCGTAAAATAATTAGGGTTGGAAAGGAACTTAAACTCCTCTAGTTTAAAGATCATCATGCAGCAAGGGCTGTTGCTCAGCTCCGGACCGGGGTATGTAAGCTATGGTTTGGGAGTGTTCTGAACGGGGTTTTTTTTCCATATCTTCTGTGGTTTTTAAGGGAAAAAGAAAGACATGCAGACATGTACCCAGTGGTGGCTCTCTGGGGCAGCATCGTGCAAGGATTAATGTCTTTGTCTCCAGAATTTCTGTATTAACCAAGCTGAGTGACCCTAGAACAGAAGCACGTGGACATCAGGTTGTATAACCTCACTGTGGCAGAGCATCTGTAGCTGACATGACATGTGTTTCCACCTTGCCCTGGCTTCAAAGAGCTCCCCTGGTCCAGGCATTGCCACCTGAAAGAGCAAGGAGGAATCACCTTGCTGCCTTGTGTAGATTTTGGCACGCCATTATTAGATTCAGATGCTGGAACATGTGCTAATGCTGGAGAGCCTACATCATGCCTGCGGATGTTTGCTAATCCCAGATTTCAGAGCCTCCCTGGTCTTGCCAGAACATCAAAGCTTAGCAGAGCATTGCAGCACAAGGAAATTACAAAGGGCAGTACATGGCAGGTAATGGATTAGGGTCTTTCAGAGGGCTGAATGTTTGGATCAGTAAAATGATAGGTAATTATGAATGGTATGGGACTTGAGATGGTTCCAAGATTCATTTATGTCTAGCTGCTTTTTCTCTTGTCAGCATTTCCTCTGTCCCTTTCCCAGTATTCCCTATGGGCAGCAATGTAAGAGGCCAAGCAGCTGCATGAGAGGGCGAACCTGCTGCCCATCTTCTCCTTTTGTTCCCATTGTGGGTCTGCTTCCAGATGCTGTTGTGCTCGACCCTGCACTGATTCCAAAGGCTGCTCTGTTGTTAGCAGCTCTTAATCTTGCCTGCTACAAAAACCATATGGCAATTGGTCCTTCTGCCCTGTTTTATGGGGACAAATCCTCAAGCAAAGATCAGCACTTGAACTCAGACATGCACGTACTCCCATGAATGCTAGTGAATGCCAAAACAAAACTAGGAATAAGTAACAAAATCTGAAGCCACTTTGGTAAATTCTGCTTTTAAAAGCATACGTTTGAGTAATTGTAAAAAGATGTTTAAATAGCCTAGGTCAGTGTTAGTTCCTAATTCTAGGAATGACCTTAAAACAAAACGCTAAGCTGGACATGGACATGGTGCAGCCTGGTGAAGCAGGGAAGTGAATGGTCCATGTTGCATAGGGTGAGGGGACTATATCTTGGCTTTCCTCTCTCCAGGCATAACCAGAGCCAATAATATGCCACTCAAAAAGGCGCTTGAAGTGTTGATGTGCTGGTGAAAGCTGGGTGGGTCTGTAGTAAGGGTTCTCCTTCCTTCCTGGCTCAGCAGATGCATGTGCCCACTGGTTGGGCTGCTCAGGGGCAAAAAAAAATGCAAGCAGAAGATAGTACATTTGGAGTGTAATAATCTGCAGCAGCTGGCAAGGCCGGAACTCTCTCTGTGCTCTTTAAGGCACAATTTCTTGCTGCATTTTCCATCTAGCATGACTCCTAACAAAATGTGTAGTCCCGCTACTTTCTACTTCTAATCTGTACTTCTCCAGAGCCACTGCTGCTCCCACCTCTCCAAAACCCCTCACCCTTTGTGGGCTCCTAAAAATCAACAAGAACTCCAAAGCAATGCCATTTCCAAACAAAAACCATCATCAGAGTTCCCCCCCACTGCAGTCCTGAGGTGTTACGCAAGTACAGCAAAATGCTAAGGGGAAGGTTCCGTCCTATTTCCTCCTGAGGATTCCTTGGCTGTATAAAGATTCAGGGTTTACTATGTAATCCAGGTACCTTTTGATTGAGCTGTGTCTGTGTTAGTCACACAGGAGAGGAGGTAACATATCTCATTGGAGCTGTTGGGAATTGATTGTTGCCAGGATATGAGGAAATGTGGCTGTCCCTCACCTGCCTTTTCATTGCTTTCCTCCCTGATGCTCCAGACTCTCCTAACACATGGGGAGGCATTCAGTGGCCTCAGGAAAGCGTTTGTGTATGTGCTATGCTCTCTCTGGAGACCAGGTAATACCTCGCTGCTGTTAGCAGCAAGTACATCTATTTCCTTGGCCAAAAAATGGCAAAGCTCAACCTGCCACACTGGTGTCTCTAAAGCTTTGGCCAGTAGGTCATTACAGTATCTGCACCCCAGAGCACCAGCTAGTCTGTTTATTGCTTTTCTTCTTCTCTCCCTTTTGTTGTCAGGAGCAAGAAATAAGAAACTGTCCTTTCCCCTACTTACCTCATTAGGGCTTTAATAACTGAAAGCACATTTTTGGCAATTAATGTTGGCAGTCATCAGCGTTTCTTTCTTTTTTTTTTTTTTCAAACAAGTCTGAACCTTTGCAGCAGCCTCAACAAAAAAAGAGGTTGGGTTTTTTGTTCCCTGTCTTTATTTTTGGAAGCTTCAAAAAAGAAAGTCTGTGCCACTGTTGTGTAATGTTCTTGAGTGGAACAACTTTCTATACAGCAAGCAAAATAAAGGGGTTTACAGCTTTTCCAGCCGTTTTCTGTGATGCAATGTAAACAGTAAGAGTGATAGCTTTCCTTGGAAAGGCTCTGTGCAAGCCATATGATTGGATTCCAGGGTGATAAGGTTAGGCTATGCTGTCTGCTGCTGCTTGTTGTTCTTCTCAAATTACTGAGTCAGCAAAAACAGCAAGGAGAAAACATGCAGCTATCTTACCATCACCCATTTTCATTCCTTCCCCATGCCAGAAGGAATGCAATAAAATTGATATAGGGACACAGAGAGTTACTGAGGAAGTTTTGTGGCTTCTAGAGGAGAAGCTCTGGGCTTTGTATTGTGGGGAAAAACCACTCTCGTGGCATTTCCAGAAATAAAAACTTGCAGAATAAAGGGGATTTCATGCCTGTGTGTGAGGAGAGCTCTGCAAAGTAGGGGCCTGTCCGTCATCAGTAGTAGTCATAAGTTGTTTGTATTGGACCTTGCTGTGAGGTACTCTATGGATGGATATAGCCATGGGTGCTCTGGTTAGACCCCAGGCAGCTCTGGTCTCAACTGAGCCTGGTTTTTACCTGTCTGCATAAATTTTTCCTTGTGAAGGCACAAAGCATATGATTTCACCATCGTGTGGAAGCTGAAGCAGGCACAGGGTGAGATAAGTGGAAGGAGGTAGCGTACCATTGAGGTTGATTTGATGCTGCTGGCTCGAGAGCTGTGCTGGAGTAAATCTCAGTAGACCTCATAGTTTGGGGTAGAAGCTGAGCTGGAGCCAATACAACGGCATGGTGCCAAAATGCCATCCTGAAATAGGTCCCAAATGGCAATGAAACACCAGATTTAGATGGTGAAAGTGCATGGTTTTAGTGTCTGAGGTAATAACCTGCTCTGTTACTGAGGCAGTGCCTTCCATGTGGGAGTGAGCTAGTGGAAAGCTCAGTAAATCTTGCCTGCAAGGCTGCAATTGTACATGCTGATGAAGCATGATGAAGCCACAGACTTGAGCTGAAACATCCTCTGAAAATGGATAAACCCTTATAGAGCTCAGAATCCACTTGAGAGCGTCTTGCTGAGGATAAAACAATCAACAAAGTGAGTCTATTTCTTTAGTGATAGGCCTGAGCTTTCTAAAGTAACCATGGCTATTTATTAAAGCCAAGGTAAAGCTATGGGGGAGGTTCTGTACTGCTTCAGCTCCCACTGAAATCCACAAGCCCCAGATGCCTTTACACATGTAGACATCACGTACCTGCAGATGCTGCAGCTGTAAAGGTACATTTCTTGTGAACACTATTATTTTATTGTTAAACTTCAAGAGGAAAAATCAAGCGAAAGATGGCAATGCTACCGTATCTGATTGCACTTCTCTCTTACACTTTATCCTTCAACAATCTCTTCAGCTGGTGAGAAATGACAGGGTCCAATGATGGTTTTGTGCCAAGTGAAATCATCTGAACCTGAGCATAGACTTCCAATGAGGTTTTTAGTGAATTACAAGTGTTTTTTTTTTCCCCTCTCTTTTTATGTGCAACAAGCCCTCTCCTGCCTTCTCCACGCCTGTCTTTTTCTATGGCTGCAACGTCTGGTCATGCCCTGCTCCACGGAGAAGAAGCCAGGCATGTCTGAAATGTTTGTAGCTGTTGTTGCCAGGGGACAGGAGAAGGCTCATTGGGTCTGTGAGCCAAAGTGTTAGCTACTGAAAGTGCATCAAGGCAGGAGCTGCAAATGTGCAGTGCCAGGTTCCTTAGTGAGAGGACTGAAAGCAACAAGCAGCATCTTCTAAACAATTCTGGGTCATTCTTTTAGGCAGACTATACTAGAAGACAAAGTTGATGTCAATGATGGGTAACCATGCAGCTGAGAACAGAACAGAGAAATAGCTCTGATGCTTTGATCTAGCTGAGACACTGGTATTGATTGATGCTATCAAGTGAATTGTGAGCAGGATTCAGTGATGATGTTTATCACAGTCTTTCCCGTAAAATCTCTGATTCCTGTTGAGTCAACAGCTTCAGGAAAAAGACACTGGTATGAAGAGCTAGGAGAGAAACACGCTTCCTGTACCCAAAGATTTTCTAGATTTCAGAGATTTTTCAGTCCTGCATCAGCACAGGGCCTTCCAAAATGATCTACAGAAAAAAGTTTGAAAGAGGCATATTCAGCAACAATAGAGAGCTAGAGGGCAAGGCCAGTTGCGTGGGCTTTGGAAGGTGCAGCCTGCTCTGAGTAATGGTGCAGGCTCTTGAACTTCATTCTTGCACATTCCTGACAAGCTGCCCAAGTAGGCAATTCCTTAACCTCTGGTGGGTCTCTTACCACAGAGTAGGGCCTTTGCTGAGGAATACTGGCCAGGAGCTGAGGAGCCTTTCTTGAGCAATGTCTCATCAGCATCAGTACATTCTCACAGAGTCGTTTCATGAGCTGACATCTCACAGTGTAGATCTTTCACTGGCAGAGTCACAACCTCTTCTGAATACAGTATTCTAACAAGCTTAGCAGCAGCATGAGCACCAACTTTGATGAAAGATAGACAGTCAAACAAATATTCTAATGCTGTGTCTCAGACTCCAGTGGTGCTTTCATGGTATCATCCAGTATGCAATACAGCAGTTTCCTGCAAGACTGCTGGAGCTTTCCATCAAGTACAGTGACTGCAGTGCTTTGTGATCTGTAGCTAATCAAGAGATACATGAGGACAGAAACCCTCTGATTGTCCCAATACTCTTATTCGCCTCTGCCTCATATGCCTGTTCCATGCGCAGTGCAATTTATTTTAGCCTGATACCAGCTATGCAGGGGAAACTCACTTGTACACAGGTTTCTTGGAGAAACTCCTGCAGCTCTTTTAGACATGCATAGCTATGGGTATTTTGTCATTGAACCTTTTCAGATAGGTTTGAAATGAATTCTGTTATCGGCTAATGATTCCTGCAGTGTTATCAGAACAGTGCTGTTAACGTGCCACTTTATTGCTGTTCTGCCCATATCTTCAAGGTTTTTAATGTTCATGTTTGCCTGAAAACCTCCGCTTCTCTTTTTCAGTATACAATTTTCAATCTTCAGGGTAGGCTTCATCTTGGGTTTAAACATGCTCTTTAAGTCTCTATGTCCAAAAAGCTAAATAGAAAAATCCCTGGTGTGTTTTGTTTATTCAGTTTTTAATTTGTTTTTTAAGGAAAACTGTTGATTCTAAGTTCCTTGCTATTGTGAAAGACCAGCAATGACCAAGGTTGCATTACTTGTATGATCTTTATATCAAAAAGAAACATGCTACATTAAAAGCCATATTGTTTCAAATTAATGTTATTATCATGGAAAATAGAAAAGTAGGCTTTATTGCAGATACAGTTTACCAAGACAAATCCCAGACCATGGAAATCTTCAGTCCAATTGCTGCACAGGTTGATAATGGAATGATTAATACTGAGACAAAAGTGCAGAGCATTAGACTAGGTATTCAGAAAAGGTTTTTGGGCTAAATTGCAGCTAATAAATGTAAGC
The DNA here is from genome assembly GCA_032466535.1 of Forpus xanthops. Classification (NCBI taxonomy): domain Eukaryota; kingdom Metazoa; phylum Chordata; class Aves; order Psittaciformes; family Psittacidae; genus Forpus; species Forpus xanthops. Next base: position 9,395 of record JASSUY010001698.1, read on the forward strand.
ATATTATTCAGGGACAATGCAAGAGAACCTAAGGATGGAAAACTTCACTCAGCGATGCTTTGAATAGGCATGGGCAGAGGAAATACGAGTTGCCAATGCTGGAGCTGTTAAGGTTACTGTTGTTGGTGTGTCACCCTGGGATCCTGAGCAAGGGACCTGCCCACTGGGGACAATGCAGACCTCTCTGTGGGCAAGAGCAGGGTCGTGTCCTCCAAGAACAAGCTTTGCTCATTGAACTGTTCCTTTTTCCTTTCTAAATCATTGTTCTTTAGTATCTCCTTCCTGCAGAGGCCCCTGGGCTTGGCTCAGCTGGTGAAGGGTGGGTTTGTAAGCCAATTCCTCCATCAAGTGCAACCTGGCGCCTCTTTGTTGTTGCTGTCATAAAGTCCTGCACAAACTGGCACCAACTCTCCTGCTAACCAGAAGTCTGATCTCTCCTTCCAGTGAGGGGTAGCTGAGCTTTGAATCTATTTGTCAGTTTTGGCAAGCTCAGTAATTTCTTTAATCTTCCAATATGTCTTTTTTCCTCCCTCCAAATGACTCGGGATCCTTTACTAGGAGGATGTTGTAAATCACTCCAGAACCTGGAGGGAAGGAAGTTAAGACACTCATCCAACTTCTAAGCATACATCTGAAATACCTCTATTGCTCTAACTGGTATCCAGGATGTTTTCACGAATTGCATTTTATGTTTTTAGGAAATGGACATGAATTTAATAGTTTCCTTAATGCTGCTTTTTTACTCCCTCTGGCTGGTGTGTGTATTCCTTGACTCTATGCAGTGTGGCAACTCAAAGTCAATGGTAAATGCGTGGACACCTGTAGAAAGTTGGCCTCTTGGCAGGCCTTCTCTGATGTATCTGGGATTGAACCAGCAGTAATTGACTTTCAGGAAAGGACTAGTAATTTCCCTTTCCAAGCCGAGTGCCAGATTCTGGCAGGACACAAATGCCTGTTCTGGAAGAAGTGCAAGGCTCAAACTTGTCTGTCAGATAGAGGTGCATTGTGAGAGTCATGCAAGGCAAGATGATTCATTTACCCTACTTCCTGCTGGACTTGCATTTAAAATCTTGTTATATTCTTTACTTGGAGCACAATAGTTCCAGGCTCTATTTAGAGTGGGACACAAGGAGCCATAGCTCTGGAAGCAGCACTCATCCTGAGGCCAAAGGCTGTATCACCTACAGCCTGACTCCATGGAAAGCTGGACCAGGTACCATCTTGCCAGCAAGAGCAGATCAGGCTGCTTGGTTGTAAAATGTTCTCCAGTGTCTGCTCTAGCTGCAGGTGGTGGTGACAAGCAGCTCCCTGGCTGTGCATTAAACCCAGCACCCCTCTTTGTGCTATTAAGTGTATTCTTCTGGGCTGACTAAATTACCACTGGACATCTGTAAAACACATTTATGTGTCTAGAAGGTTTCTGTAGACAAAGATGGGTTAGCTCTAGCTACTCTCCCAGTTTAGCCCCAGGCTATATTTCTGCTGTGGATGTCCCCAGTGATAAACAGCATTCCAGAGTTAACAAAAGGCAAGAGAAGCATTTTTGGTCTGTGTTATTCATTAGTTGCTGGAAGCTTGTGCCAAACAAATTCTTATTGTTACGGTTAATTCGTGTGTAGATAGCAATGGATATACCTCTGAGGGAAAGGGAATTCAGTATATAGGAACTCGTCTCCAATGATTCGTGTTTTTATGGCTTTCCATGCACTGTGCTGAGTATTGCACATTATTAATACGTATGCTATCTGATTGCTGAAACCCAGGGGGATATATTTGCTTTTCCTCATTCCTCAGACTTGCAAAAGTGCATTCATATGTTCCAATTTTTTCATGGTTGCTGGCTTTATTGACTTTGTTGGACTATTCACAATATTGTGTTAGGCATATAGGCTTTTTTGGGAAGGAACAGAACCTTATTCTGACTTTTTTCATAAAGAAAAAACTGTTATAGCTTTGAGACAGACGCAGTTCTTCTGTGTCCCTGCATTGCACAGTCGTGGGTTCCTCAGCCATGAATCCTGTACCTATACACTGCAATTACTTAAGGAATAACTACAAAATAGCTGTATACAAAGGCAATAGAGCACCCAGGGCACGCTCTACCCTACTGCACAAAGACATAGATTAAGAGCTCCTTTAGACAAGTGACAGTGCTCACAGCACAGGTGGCATGCATGGATTGTTACACTGAAATGCATACACTGAAAAGTGTGGTAAATATTAGCAAATTTCACAAGTTCCTTATGGTGCAAGTAATTTTTCTATTTCTTTAAGATCACTCAAAGACCATAAAGTACCAAAACCTTTCCTGTTGGTGGGGCCCTCTTAAAACTGGGAATTGAGTTTACCTGCTAGCAACAGCTTATACTTGGCAAGCAAATGTCTGCTGAGCCCATTTGCTGAAGTATTTATGCCTCGCTCTCTATCTGTGTCTGAAATATATTGCTAGCATAGCACTAGTCTAATTTAAAGCTGGGAGTGAAGCCATTGTGTATAGCAGAAGGCATGAGTGGGGGAAATCCAAAGATATTATTTTCCAGGCCATATTTGTTTTTAAATCCAAGACATGCTGCAACCTGGTTATTCCAGAGAGAGACCGGAAAAGGGAAATTTCTCAAGAAGTATTGTTATGGACCATGAAGATAAATCGCCTTTTTCAGAGCTGGCTTTAGCAGTAGTCAAAGAAGCTGTAATTCCTAAGCAGGGAAGGAACTCAGTGTAACCCCTGTTCTGCATGCCAGCTATTGGCTGTACCAGCAAAGCATTTGTTTAAAAGCTTAGTTCCTCCAATACCTAAGGGAATCCTGGTGAAAGGAAGCACTAATGACATCTGAAGTTACAAACGTACTATTAAAAGCAAGCCTGTAGTTTAAAGCTGGCAGTGCATGAATCTTTTGTGATTAGAGGAAGAAGAGCAACAGATAAGAAGATAAAGATATCTACCAGAGATGACTCACGGTATTTGCAGAGCACAAAGGAGAAATGGGGAACTATGCTGCTACAAACAGCCCTCACTTCTCCAGTCCTCTAACATGCCAATTGCTTTGAGTCATGACCATGCTTCACATACGCAGTTTTAACCACTAAAGGGCCAAGCAGAGGCCGTGCTCAATTTTGGCCATCCAATTAGGTTTGGGCTTGATGGCTATAGGAGTAAAACACAAACAGCCCTCTGAGAGCAAATTCCAGAGACATCCTATACTACAGGTGTTTGCTTCTAATGCTGTGATGCTCCAAAACTCCAGGATAGGGCTGAACACGGGAAGGGAGCATATCACTGCAGGAGGATTCAGGTCTTTCCCAGTTTTCACACACCACCCCAGTACTGCTGTGGGACAGCCTTTTGATGGACACATTATCTTTTACAACTGGGCAAAGGGGCCCCTCTCCTGGAAGAGATCTCCTGGGGAGGTATTTCATCTGCCATCCAATCCCTTCTTACTGGCTAAACTCAGTCAAAAGGCACTGAAGGATTAACCCTTGGAAGACTGGTTCTATTCAGGCATTTGGGTGACTTTGCTCAGCAATGGCTTTGCAGACTTTAGCCATAAGCAAGCAAAAGATGATGTCTTTGATGTTGCTCTTCAGTGTCCACAGCTGAAAATGAGATCTGTAGTGCCAAAAAAATGGGAGCAAAAATAGAGAACAGAAATGTGTAACTCATCTAGGGTACTAGACAGTGACAGACTATATAAAATGTTATTGTTCAACAAACACTGTCAGTAATAAACTCCATTTACTAGCGTTAGCAGCTTGGCAACTTGGAAACCCCAGACTCCAGTTAAGTAAGGAAACAAAAAGCAGAGCCATATGATGATACCCATAAACTACGCAGCTGGTTTCTGTTTTAAAAGATATTCTACTTTCCATATTAAATAAAGCTGCTTAGAGTGCAAAAAATCCCATATGGCTTTCTGGAAAATGAGAACCAAGTTCCAAAATAAAAAAATCCCTGTCTGCTTATAGCCATTAAAAAGAAAAGTGTGCTTTTTCCCTAACTAGCTACTGTAACATCAGAGATGAACCCACCTCGGTGGAGCTGGAAGTGGAAAGGCCTTCTGCTTCTGTTCCTAGGAGACACTTGGACCTCTGGAGATGCTTCAGTGGGAGCTGTTGATGCCTAGTATGATATGTGTGTAAGGCCAGGTCCTACATCCCTGCCTGCCATGGATTTCAGTAGGAATGTTAAAACCTCAGGGTTTTGCATGATAGCTCTTTACTCTTTTGTAACAAGTTGACCTTCTTAACATCCTGATAAGTGCAGTTTGACCTCATATACCCATTTCTGGTTACACCAAAAGATTTCTGTTTAGAGGTGATTTACAGAGCCATAAAAATATTGCTGTTCTTTATAAATCTTATGTACATTTGTGAAATGAAGATATATGAAGTAGTGCCATATTTGTTTGAAAGTATTTAAAGCATCCCCTAATTAAATCTTCAGTTCAGCTACTGATGACAGTGAAAGAGAAGATTGTTAATTTTGCCTTTGTTTTGGGCAGTCTCCTTCAGTATTTCACTTTCAGGGCTTGTCTGCTTTTTGATGATTTTATTACATGCAAAGTCCTGGAAAGCTTCCAGCTCTCTGTATTGCAATCAGCACACTAGTGTGACAAAACACACTTGTGGCATTGGCCTGTCACTACTGCCAGTAGTTGGTCCTGCTTGTGCTTAGTGGTTGTGTGTACCTATGGCCAGGTAAAAATAGCTGAAGTTCTCTTAGCATGGTTATTGTATTTATAACACTACCATGTGCTGTCAGAGTTCTTCTGCTCTGCTGGTTTCTGTACACACACATGCTGCAGGCCCATGGACACACATACAAGGGTGATATTCTGGTGTCATATACTTTTGAGGTAGGCGGGAGAGGTCAGATGGTAATATTTGTCTAAACCCACAGATGCCTCATTCATCTGGAGTCTGGAACAGGCACCTGAAAGCACTCAGCCAATTTAGTTTGGTTTTTACTAATGCTTCTGTGGTGTTTTCATCTGAAATTTCAGGTTTGCAGCCACCTGTCCTGACAGTGTCAGGATTCACAAAGAACATGGCATGGTAGCCCCGTGTCATTGCTCTTCTGGTGGGGAAGTTCTTTATAAATAGCTGTTCTCATGGAATCTGACAGCAGCTTTAGAAACATCCAAATCATGCTTTACTGAGGGTTTTATAAAACAATTTTGAATGTAGAGTGTAATTTTCTCCTATCATGTGCTGTCATAAGTAGCCTTTGAAGAATAACAAAACAATTTAAGCATCAGCACTTAAATTTGGGAAGGAGTTTTGGCAGACTGAATAGCTTTAAGTAGCAAATCTTTCCAGAGCCCAGGGTATAAGTAATAACATGTTTATATACATGTGGATTAATATCACAGAGATAAAAAAGTCAGAGGAAGTTGTTGACATTGTCCATCAGAGTTGGAGATTACTGGTGAGCTGATGCTCCTTCTATACAGTTCTGCACACTGCTTCAACTCTCCAAAGTCTTTGAAGGGTTATTTGCAGGTGTCATTCACCTCATGCTTCCAAGCTATGAGGGTGACACAAAGTCTTCAGGGTCGGTGGTAGGGAGACAGTGATGGCAAGATTCAGCCTGTAGATGGCTCGGCTGGGTGCTGAATGGTGGTTGAATCAAGTCTGCAGATGGGCTCCTTTATGAAGAGCTGGTTTGGGTTAACAGTCCCAAAGCCCGCAGTGCATAGTACATGGGCTGCAGTGGCAGCAGTCAGCTCATCTCCTGATAAAGAGAGAAGTAGAATTGTCAAAACACAAAGCAGCATCTGGAGGGCTGGAAAGTGGAAAAGGCAGGATGGGAAGGAAAGAGGGATTCAGCCTCCCAGGCCAACCAGATAGAAAGCCTTATACAAACTTTGTAGTAAAAGGCAAGCCTACATTCGGAACTGGCAAGGTGAAACGGTATCTTCTTTCTCTCTCAGAGCAAGGAGATTAGCAGCCTGCTTACCTTGTGCTTATTTTGGGAAGGGAGCCCCATTTTCTGGATCTGCTGGCTGGGGGTCATGTTGATCTCAAAGAGGAGGTGAGTGACTTTTCAGCTTCAGTGAAGAAGAAATGAGGAGGGATTCACTGGAGCGTGCAGGGCTACAACTGCAAGTCTGGAGACAGAGAATCTTGCGAATTATGGATCAGGTTATTTATGAAGTGGGGGCTGCATCTTGCAGGAGACAACTCCAAACCTTGAGAAATGCCTCCTTAGCAGCCTGGGAGATAAGCAGAGAGATCCCATGAAAGGAAAGTAAATAAGTAAAGCAGAGGAAGTAAATGGCAAACAGATGCTGTCTGAAGGCATGAGCATCCTGGGTCACAGTATACCCTGCGGAGAGGTTGTGTAAAAATGGTCCATGTCTGAGCTGTGGTGCAAAGGGTGGGGAGAGGAGCTTTGCCTTGTTCCAAAGCTTCAATGACTTTTTAGAGAGAGCTAAAAGAAGAAGAAAACAGTACAACTGAAGATGCTTGCTGTGTGAATTTGTCAGATCCAAACTCAATTAAATCCATGAGGCAGGAGAGGACTGCCAACTATCCAGCCACATTTGCTCTTATGTTATTGAATCAACCACCCCTTTCCTCCCAGCTGGGCTGTCATCTGATAAGCAGAAAAGAATCAGGATGCAGGCACATAATAAAACCATTCTGAAGGCAGTGGTGCAACACAGGCTGGTGATAGAAACCTCCAGAGCAGATGAGGTTACCACTTGGGCTTCATGAGAGCTGCTGGCTTAGAGGAGTGCCACCTTCAGCAGTGCAGGAGTCAGGGATGTGACTGCAATGCAACACTGCAATGCATTCAGCTTAAGGGAAAGACAATGTTCCCTCTGCACATTACCTGCGGCACAAGACTTTGCCAGATCTTATTCTGCAGAGGTTGATGGATTCAAGGAGAATTTTGTTTAGTCTTGGTGGAGCCATTAAATAGCGAACTGGCAAGCCTTCAAAGAAGAAGCATTAATACACCCCTGAAAAACCAACATAGACTGGATCAGCAGCCACATAAAGGAAAAAAAGGAAAAAAAAAGAAATAAGTTCAGGAAAAGCAAAGAATGGCTTGTCTAAGTGGAAGAACCACATAGCTGAACACTGAGAAGAAGTTTGTCACCACTATCAGTATCTTGGGATAGGCCAGCTCATCCACCCAGAGTGAAGCATCCTGTGGATCAGAGATCAAGAGCTGCTGCTAGCATCCTGAGCGAGACAGGAGCTGTATCACCACCAGTTCAGGGGAACTGGCTTTCTGAAAGACAACCAGGGAAGAGCTGTGCCCAAAAGCCTGGAGATAAATTTTCCATAGATTCAGAACCCTCCTTCAGCTTCTTGCTTTAAGTCTTGGGATGGATGGTATAAATCAACCTCAGATGAAGACAGGCTGAAAGATACATAAAATATCTTAGGGTATTAAGCCAACAACAAATCAAAATGGATCAAAGCAGGGAACTGCTGTGTGTAACGTAGACTACTACACTGCCAATTCAAAGATTAATTCTGTTCTGATTCAGACATGGACCTGTCCTCGCCCTGGCTGCCTCTATGTCTTCAGGCCTCCCTCTGGGATACAGGTCTCTCCTGCAGGTCATTGAAGGTCCTGACACATTCCACGTATTGTCTTCAACCAGGTTGAGGCTGCAACCAAGTGGCTTCCACAGCCACTCAAGAAAAGCCTGCCAGTTCTGAGGAATATGAAATGCATCTCTTCAGAACCCTCTGTTCCTGCCTCCTTAAGATTGAGCCACAACTTGAACACATTTGAACAGCCTCTTTTTCTATCATGCTGCCTCCAAATGCAACTGGAGAGAAAAAATGCAAAGTTCTGTCTGCCCTTCAACAGGTAAGCAGCAGTTTTTACCCTAGTGCAGTGGTACAATCTGTCTCAGATGCCGGCAAGTCGAAAACCTGATGTCTTTATGATGAAGACCCGCAAAAACATGGCGTGGGATACAGCTTATTTTCAATGGAAGAAACATTACAGATGTGACTTAGTTTTCTTTTAGGAAAACTACATGTATTCCCTGGGAAAGGGAGACCCTGATCAGAAAGGAAATGAGAAGTGACTCCATCCCAGGTTCAAACAGGAACAAGCCAACCCCTCTGAATATCTGAAAGGGGCCTATGCAAACCCAACAGAGACTTCACCTTTCTCCTGAGCAATATTTGAGTAGAAAAGGGGATGCTTTCTTTGCACCTCCGAAGTTCATGAGTTTCCCTCAACCCAGTGGAAGAGATGATGTATTTTGAGATACAGCTTTTTCAGAGAAGACCTAAGAGATTGTGAGGTTTGGAAACAACACTTGATCAAGACCCAGAAGAATACTGCCGAGTACATCATCACCCCATGAAACAGCACTGCCAGGTACCAAGGAATATAATAGGGAACAAAGAGCCTGGGGAGGGGGGTAAAGGAGGCAAATAATAAATGTACAGGTCTTGAAGGAAGGAAAGGATCAGCTGAACTGAGAGGTTTCAGTGTATAGAATGTAACAGGAGAGCTTTGGGGAGAGCTCAACACACCTTGAAAGTGTCTTTACATGTCTGATCCAGGCTGAGTGACCCTGTAAGGCAGTTGGCATTCTTGGTAGGATCTAATGGTAATGTCATTTAAAGAGAAAAGAGCTGAGGCCAAGTTTCAGACGTGCAGGCTCACCAAGGGCTTGCACCTGCAGTCTGCTCTATTATACATACAGTCACTGTACGCACATAAGCAGATTAAATGCAAACCTTAGGTATACCCTTGGCTCATGCACTTCCAGGCAAATGGTTGGCACTTCTTTAAAGACATTGCAATGTGTTTTAAGTATATAGTCCTGCTTTCATTGTGCCTTCAACCATGTCTTTTTCATAAAGAGTTTATTTCACTACTTAACTGACATCTAACCCTGGTGGTAGGCAGAGTGCAAGTTGCAACTGGCTGTACCAATCATGCTGAACTTGCTCCATTACCCCTCATTTGTGCAGCCCTTCTGACACAGCTGTGATATTACCAGGCTGGGACTTTGCCTCTCAATTTTCACTGTAAGTGTGCCAAAATAGTTTTTTTCAATACTGTTCTTTAATCATGTTGCATCCTTTAGCATTAGTGGAAACATGGCTCAAAAAACGTGTCCCAGTATGCATCATGATTAAAGGACCACCTTATCACTATTGTACTAAAATAGGTACATTCTGAACTGATACAAATGTTGGAAATCTTACTTCTGGGAAGTAGACCTGAGCATCTGATTTGTACCAGATATGTTCATCCTTTGTATCCTCATTTACTTATTCTATTTGCTCTTTTCGTTGTGCATTCCCTACTGCATTAGTGCTATGATGATGCTACTTAAAATTGCCTCATCATTTGTCTATTGAATTAAAAGATCATCAGGGAATTAAAATGTTGTGTAGTAGCTGCTGTTTACACAGATTGGTCATTAAAGATTCCAAGCTCCATTTAGCTCAGCACTTGCAAAGCAACTCATTAAGCTAAGACTGCAAGGCCTCCCATTCAGCAAAGCGTGTGCTTACATTCCATTAAATTCAGAGGTTTAGGTTCATCATTTTGATTTTTGCTATTTTTCGTTAGACATCGTAGTTGTTTCTCATGGCTATTTTAAATGACATCTTTTCTGATGCCACAATAATAATCCAGAAAAAATCATCAAAGTCAACAGGTTGAAGGCCGTTTTAGAAGGCAGTGTCCACCCAGCTGTACCATAAATGAGCTTGTATTTATATGCACAAGCTTTATACTTGTGACTGAAAGTCAAAGTGTGGGCTGTTCATTGCCATTTTAGAGGAGGCAGCAGAGAGGCTCTGATAGGGATACACTTTGACTGACTGCTGCTGACTCAAGTGTCACCTGTCTGCAAGGCTGAAAAAAATAAAAGCAAGTCACTGAACACCTGCATTATTCATTACGTTATTCGATGGAGCTTTTTGTATTGGCTGCTTTGTTTCTCTGTCTCTATTGATGCTATCGTAGTTCAATTGGCACAACTGCGAATGTTCACAGCTGTCTACAAGATGTTGGTGAGTGCATCAAGCATGCTATCACCAAGGAGATGAATTTATTTCATTCCTCAGGAAGATAGTTCTGTAATGTGACTTAATGAAATAAAATCTTTCAGCAAGCGTTGGGATCATATCCATCAGTCTTAAACTAAAAAACTAAGCTTGGGCTGATATTTTATCATCTTAACAGTTGCACACTGAAATTTTACTAAGGTGGACATGAGACGAATCTTATGGCATAATATAAGCAAGATGCTTATTAAATTTCAGATGTATAGAGCTTCTTACGTGTGATCTAAAATAAGAGCACAGCTGGAATTTCATGGCATGTTACGAAGGGTAAAGTTGGCTGCCTTCAGTTGGTACAGCTCATTCTAATATAATTGCTATACCTTGGTAAATTATTTTGCTGTGTTGACAAAAGTGAACATGTCAGTCATGCAACAGAGCTTTAGATCACTGTAGCTCTTTAATGTCCTTTTAGTTATGAGCTTAATATACAAGGCATCTCTGCCCATGGCAGGTAAATTGGAACTAGATGATCTTAAGGTCCTTTCCAACCACGACCATTCTATGATTCTATGCCTCCAATATGGCCAAAAGAGTGTGAGTTTATATATTACATGTATGCGTACATATAGAGGTATGTTTTGTAAGAATTATAAAATAGCATTATACCTGTCAGGTAAGGTGATTATTATTCTCTGAGTCACCTAATGTTTCAGCCAAAGGGACTCCAATGTGTGCTTTAGTTCACTGCTGCACTTTTGTACCTTGTGAAACATGGACAGGCTGAATCAGTTGTTTACAGTCCCTCTGGATTCAGGTCTTTTTTGTATCTATTTATTTATATGTACATATAGGCTGACTCAATAAGCCTATAGCTCAAACTGGCAAACCCTGCTCATGCAAGGAGCTGTCTTTTTAGGCTTTGCTTGCAGGTGTGCTAAGGCAAGCAGAGATGGGGAGGGTGGAGCATGGCCATTGGCTGTAGATAATGCTGCCCACTTGTAGCCCCTCAGTGCCCTTTTGCAAACCAGCTCTAACAGAGCAAGTGGATCTTTTCAGATTCAAAGAAAAACCAAGGTGCTTTCACTCTGATTAATGTTAGTCTAGCTGTTTCCTCTGAGAGGAGAGATTATAGAAACTAAATGAGGGCTTTGGTGGCTCCTTTGGGTTATAAAGTGACCTGTGGTACATGAGCCTAGGGTGAAAGAGGTATCGCTCTTCTCTGGAGAAAGATAGGCTGCCTTATACTCTTTCTTGCACAAGGACAGATGATCTGCGTATGTGTGTTTATCACAGGCAATGAATTTGTGTATGTATTTTAACTTAAACTGTTGACGGAATTGGAAAGCTCTGCCCTATTTTGTTCTTCTAAGGATTCTTTGCAGAAAGTCTTGAGTTATACTTCCTAAAAAATTGTATTTCTTATTTTTTGCTATTACCTTTTTATAAAAAAAGCAGTAGAATATATCCTGTTGAATGTTATATTGACTTGCCATAACAGACTGCCTGTTAAGCGTAGCTCGAACGGAGTCATTACACCCTCTATCAAGTTTCAGAAAGTAGTAACCTTCAATTATGTCTAAAGAGACTTGTTTTTCAGATGACAGAATAATTTATCAAAGAACACTAACCAGATTCATTTTTATTTAGTTTTAACAATCAAAAAGAGCTAAGCTACCCAGAGCAAAAGCATTTGCCCAGCTATGAAACTTCCTCATTTTACAGTGCAGCCTAAATGCCTTTATAAAGTTTGTTCTATGAGACCCCTGCTTAAAAGCATATTACAGCCTTATTGTTGTAGTTTTTTTCTTGAGTGACAAGTATTACTTGAAATGACAGTGCATCAATGTCAAGTGCTCTCAGCATTTCTGAGTTTTTTGGGAATAAAGTAATAGAAAAACTAGGCAATGTGTGTATGTCAGGGAAGTATGAATGAAGGAAAAGGAAATTGGCTCATTGAAACTATTTTGCTTTATTTTTTAATGCAAGTCTGAAGAATGACTTCTTCCAAATAGTGGTTTCCTGAATGCCATAAATCTCTCTGTTTTGGCAGCCTGTCTTAATTGTTGCTAGCTTTGAATTATTCATTCAAAATACATGCTCTTAGTAGCATTCTGTTATGATTCTCAGTCTTCACAAGACAGAGGTGTGTGGTTGTGTTGGTAGCCTGGGCTCAGCAGAGGTGTATATGTGTATAACTTTCACAGTAGCCATGATTCACAACCCAGGTCTGTTTCATAGCCCTCCTCAGCAAGCTGTGATGGTGTACTCTGTTACTGGAAGTGAGTGTGCATTGGAAGGGGAAAAGGAGATTTGTGGGGCAGTTTGGAGGCAGACTTCAAAATGAATGAGGTGATCTGGAAATATGCCCTTCTAATTAACACTGTGACTGTTGAAAAAGCAGCTGAATCCCCACATCTTGTGTGGATTTCTTTCTGCTTTGCACAGGAAAAGCACCACAGGGAGAGTTTTGATGTTCCAACTAAAGGAGCAGAACTTTCACTGCAAAAAACTGGGCACAAAAGGCTCTTGGAAATGAGACTCATTTTTGAGGAGAACAGGGCTCTTCTTGTACCACAGCAGTTGGTGTGCATGAAACCAGTTCAAGGCTTTTCAATAGTTTAAGCATTGTACAATTCCTTGTCCTAAGAAAGAAGTTATTAGCTTGGGTTCTCCTCTTCTGCAGTTACTGTGGGGGCAAAGGTGTGTGAAGATAACTTAACCCTTTACTCTTCTTTTGAAGTTATTTCTCCTTCCTATAGATAAATAAGCAGCCGAAAGTCTGGCTCATCATGGTTGTGATATCAGCAAGGTGGATAGATGTGTCTCATCCCTTGGATGATGCTCTTCCCCAAGCTGCTGTTCTGTTCCCACAGTTGCCTGTTCTACCTTGAAGGTGCCACCTTGTTCATGTAGATTGGCTCTTGTTCATGCACATCTATCTTTTAAAGCTCTCTTGAGAGTGCACAAACAAGGAGCTATCTACTGACTATTTTTCCGTGTATGCTGAAACGAAATATATATTCCATCATACATAGTTCAGGTCAGGAGCTTGCTTTGATGTAACAGTTGAGACAAAGAGCTCAGTGGGAGTCAAAGAAAAGTGAAAAATGAACAAACTCAAATAAAGATATTTGAGTATCCTAACTTTAGGCTATAAACCAATGATCGACCATATGAGGTCAGAGAAAAATGTTTCTTGGCACAGCTCATGAATGGTTATTGATTAGGAGTGTTAGAATCTACACAGTAATGCCATGGATGATATTTGATTCAAGTGGACATTAATCTGGTGGTAGAGCAATGCTCTTGTTCTCTGTTTCTGCAATAGCAAAAAAATTGATCAAATGGCTTAATATGCACTTGAGCATCAATATTCTGGGTTCAGTCATTTATAATGCTATCACATGTAATTATTGTTTGTGCTATTGAGTTCTTTAAAGATCTATCAGTCAGACTTAACATTCCTTTTGTGCTGGCTGTCGTGGTTTAAGCCTAGCTTGTCACTCAGAAACCATGCTGCTGTTTGCTCACTCCCGCTGCTTCTGGAGGGATGGGAAGGAGAATCAAAAGAATGTAACTCCCATGTGTTGAGATAAGAACAGGCCAGCAACTAAGGTATAACACAAACCACTGCTGCTGCCACCAATGATAATGATGACAAGGGAAAAAAAGGAAGCGAATACAACCGTTCACCACCCACCGACCGATACCCAGCCCCATTGAGCAGTGATCTAGCCCTTCTGGGTAACTGCCCCCAGTTTATATACTGGGCATGATGTGCTGTGGTATGGAATACCTCTTTGGTCAGTTTGGGTCAGCTGTCCTGTCTCTGCTTCCTCCCGGCTTCCCCTCCTCCCTGGCAGAGCATGAGACTCAGAAAGTCCTTGGTCAGAGTAAACATTACTGAGCAGCAACTGAAAATATCAGTGTTATCAGTGCTTTTCCCAGGCTGAAAGTCAAAAACGCAGCACTGCACCAACTACTAAGAAGGAGAAAAATGACTGTTGCTGCTGAACCCAGGACAGCTGACCTACTTAAAACTTTGGTTTAGACTCTCAGCTGCCATGTTGCAGCTGTTGTGCCATCTGAAAATCTAGCTTCCTCTTTCACAGTCCCTACAGAAATCCCTGTCAGAAAGGTCCCTAATTCTCAATTATGTTAGCACTCCTTCTTGAAGTTGAAAGAGAAAGGGGTGAGGAAGGCAAGGCACTTGGTGTTCTCAGCCTGGCTGCTTTTATCGTTGAAAGCAGGGAAGTTTCAGTCCCCACCCCCATGGGACTTCATTAATACTTCTTGCAGGTGAACTTAGCCCCTCACAAAAGGGTTCTTTGTATTTTGCCTTTAACCAGCTCTTTGTTTGGGCAGATATCCAGGCCAGTGAGAAAAAATGTCAATATTCTCTGTTGAATCAGTGGCATTTTCCTGCTCTGAGTTTCAAAAGAGAGTTTTATAGACAGCATGGTTATAATTGGGTGTAGAAATAAATGCTTGGGATATATACACGAGGATGAAGTACAGTATTTACACTGAAAATGCAAATTTCTCTTAACAAGGAAAAACTAGATGTTAGGGGGAATTGTTTAATTAAAAATAAGCCACAATTGCTCTGCCCAAATGGACAAGGGCCTTACACAGCTGAGCAATTGCAATTCTTATTTACAGTATGTGGTAATGTGAAAATAACCAGAAGTTGCCCTTAAACCTCTGACCTGATGCCAACATTTTTGCTATGTGTATGTGGCTATGTAATAGAGGAGAAATGCAGAACTCTCTAAATCAGACACGCTTTCTGAAGTGTAGAAGTTAATGATGCATTTGGGAGAGTCTGTACTTGTGAATCGCTGCTGGCAGGATTCACACCACTTGTTCTGCAGGATGGACTGGGACCACCATCAGCAGCTCTGCATTTGTTCTGTGTGCAGAAGTTTTCTTGATCCTCTAAACCACTGCATGTAGGTCATGTGTTAAAGCCTTAAGTGGTTCAATTCTGCTCACTCCTCTTCTGGCCCCTCTACCAATAGATCACTCAAAGAGTCTTCTATTGGTAATAACATCTGGAGAGAGGCTGAAAACGGGCAGATTTAATGTAAGTTTCTGATTAGGCTTGCAAGAATAGAGGACAAATACTATTCAACATAAAGCTCACTGATGCCATCATGTCTCTCGTCACCATGATATCTGAGCAAATAGATATAGTACATACAGATACAGGCTTTGATATAGTTACTCTTCTAATGCAGATGGCAGAGAAATAGGTAGAGAAGTTCTAGCAGTGAGGAATTAAAGCAGCAGGAGTCACATCCAGATTCATCAAAATATTTCAGTACCTAATTAAGGATAGGAAAAATGAATACAGAATACAACAGTTTAAATGTGAGATTAGATGTCCCACTAAATGCGCCCGGCCAGATTACTTTCTCTAAACCAGTTTATAAATGACTGTCTCATCCTATAGGTGTTGCAGTGAGGTTTCTCTTCCTTAATGCAGATACTCATGTAAAACAATTTGTTTTCCCCTGGTAAGCTTGTCCTCTGTAGTTATAAAAGTGGAAGGAGGAATAAGAAAAGTGCTATGCTAGGCTAGATTTGATTTCTGAGTTTGAATAGACTGTCTCCTTCTGGAAAAACAGCCCACACCTCAGTATGCGGTGACTTTTTCCTTCCTCCCATAGGGAGAATGTTCAACAACCTTAGTAGACACCATTGCACTTCATTTTGCTAATGAAAAGCTTTTCTCTTTCTAAAGAGCAAAAAGAAGAGGAGGAAAAATAAATCTAAAAAAGACCCAAACGACTTGCATTTACTTCATCTCTCCAGAATGTAAACCAAAGTGAATCTTTGATGTTACGTGCACAGATGTTGTAGTCGACATATCTCATGGCAGGCACCAAGCAAGAAGTGACGGAACGGCAGGAAGCTGAGTAGACCACAAACATCCAACACTACGGGGATGCCCTGGAGCAGCAACCTACACAAACACAAGGATCTAACTCCACTCTTAATGAAAGCAGTGCTTTCCAAGATATGCTAGAAAACTGGGGCTGTGCTTGGAGTCTGAGTTTTAGCTGGAGTTATTGATGCTAAAGTAAGTCTTGGGGCCAGCAGTCAATGTGCAGGCACCCATCCAGAGAGAGGTCAATCTATTGCACTTTGCCTGCATGAAATAAGGTGTGATATCTGGGCTCTTTTTAAGGAGTTACAGATTTTAGGATAACCAAAAAGATAACATATGTCTGTTGTTTGCCCATGAATTTAACCATTATTTTATTAGTTAGACAGATACTACTATTTCACAATTTATTATGCTTTCCGTTCTTGGAGTATCTGTGAGCAGGGAGGATGTCTTCCTCATGTCATACAAATAAACTTTTGCAAAAAAACTATTTCAAAGGATATTTGGATTTAATAACAGACTCCTGACTCCACATATTTTATGGTCACTCTTAACATGGAGTTTAAATTAACCAGTTCTCATCAGTTACATCCATGTTTCAGGCCTGGGATTTGAATGTGCAGTGTTATAGCTGTTCTGCAAAGGGGTGAAAGTAGGAAACTATAGACAGAGATTTTGAGGGCAGTGTTGCATGAAAAATAAAAGGAATTGTGAATGTCTGTATTCAGCAAAATGCAGAAAAAAATCCCAAACAAAACCATTTCTTAATGGTCCAGCAGAGCTTGGCTTTTCTCTTGCTGTAAAATGACTACAAGTGTTTGCACAGTCCTCCCATTAAAATGTGTGTTCCACCTTTGTGGTGTTCATTGCTAGAATTTACAGGCTTAATATTCTTACTGCAAGCACTTATGCGGCAAACTCCAGTGGAAAAGTCTGACTAGAACAAACCCATTTCAAATGCAGTCATAATGTTCATAGGTGATGTCTATTTTTCTCATGCTCTTCTCTCCATTGTGTGTGTCCTTCCCTGTGTACTGCCGTGATGAAATGCTAGCATGCTGCTTAATGGAACTCCAGTGTTAGACCCATGCATGAATAAGTTGTTATATACAGTGGATGTAGTTGGACTCTGAGTGCATCCACAATGCCACTGTCCCTTGTCCTCAATACGCTCCTTTAGTTTTTGATGAGTTTGATGTTGACAGTGGGTTGTTCTAATTTCTACAGGCTTGATAGTTTAAATACGAAGTTCAAGATATTGCAAAAATGGGCATGTAAACATGTGAAAACTGTCAAGAAATGTAACACAATAGCTGTTAAATGTTACTAAGTAATCACCAATATTAGTATGGGGAGGGAGAGGGAGTATGTCTCATATCTGCACTGCTGGGAGTGCTCCCAGTGGCGAGTCAGAGGGGACATGCCTGGGACAATGCACTGTTTCTAATCAGTTATACAAATGTTGGTGAATGGCAGCAGATTTATCATCTGAAATTATTCCCTCCAAGTAGACTTTTTTTATGATTGTAATACCAGGAAACTAGTCTCCTTTTTTTTTTTTAAGTGCTTTATTGAAATCATCTGGATATACTCTACCTAATAAAATGGTAGTCTATGGCTGCTGCACTTCCTGTGAGAAAGAAGAGTTAATCAGATACGCACAGACACTATAAAGGGGAACGGAATTTGTAGCAGTTGCTGTAACATAATGGAAAATATGTTGGATCCAGGTGTCAGTGGGTGTGAGATGGTTTAAGCATCGGACTGGTCACTGGAGCCATATCCACTTTCACCAGCTGAAGATGGCATATTTGTGTTGCAGTTGCTCACATGCTCGAGACAAACCAAGCAGGAGCACTGGTACAAATGTTTTGGGAGTTACTTCACTTGCAGTCAGCAAAGGCAATAATTGGAAGCTGTCTTGGGTAGAAATCATTCCAAGTGAGACTCTTGAACGTGAACAGCTTATTGTCTGCCTCTTGTAAAGAAAGACATGGTGCATCACAGGGTGCTTTGGAGATGTGCTTGTCTGAGCCATCTTGGATGACTTACTGTCTGATCTGTGTACAGAGCAACTTTGGCTTTACTGTACAAGAGAAGCAACTTTGGATTTGGTTCCCAAGTCTGAAAGTGAAAAAACAAAGCTGCTATTCAGGGTGTCTGATTTTGCACTGTGCAAGCAAATAATGGCTTGGCCACATGTCACTGGCCATCTTAGACTCCAGGATGTTCCACAGAGGTGCAGAGGGCTCTGTAGAGTCGCTTGTATGATTTAAGCCTGTATTAGGAAAAAACTTCCTTCTTGGTTGTTCTGTGTGTGCTGTTGCAGTTGTCTCATTGCAGCGATACCTCACAGCTCACTAATCATGCACTAAGTGACGTGGCTAATACAGACTGTATGTTTCTCATCCAGGGGCAAATATCTGCTTACTGTTTTGATTTTAATGATGGTTTCCCCCCCACACCCTAAAACTTGTTTGCTTCTCTGTCTCTTGCAAAAGAGACATCTGATTAAAAATGCCTTACTTCTCCCTCAGAACTGTTTTTTCAGTGGATGAGGAGGAAGTCAGTGAAGCTAAATTGGTCAATGCTTTTATGCAGATCTTTTCTTTCTTTACCTCCCAGAGATAGTTGGGGAAAATTACTTTGCTTTTCCAAGAGCCAAAAGTTAACATTAAAAAATGGAGACATGATCTGCCTGAGTATTCTCCTCACCCTGGTACCTGATGGATAAAGTGAAAATGCTCAGAAGAAGAAAAGATATTCGTAGAAGACCAAAATGATGAGGACTCTCAAAGCATGAGGAGACCAGGGTGCAAGGCAGACTGATATGGAAAAATGTAGTGTCTGGCAGCAAGATAACAGGACTGGTGTCTGTGGCCAAATTGGTTTTGATGAATGACCAGCTTAGTGACTCACTTCTCAGCTATCTAAAGACATCCCAGTCAAACGGCGCTTATACTCAACAGTCTTCTCTCTCCCACTGTGAATTCATGGCTGGAAAGTACTTGAATTAGCTCTGTCCTGGGTAAAATTTCGGTTTGGAAGACTCACTTTCTATCAAAAACATATTTTTCCTGTTTGAAAGAAAAGAATTTTCAAAATGACTTTTGTAACAACCATCTTAAATAAGCAATAGATAATACTGCACTGTGTCTCCGGCTAGTACTTGTCTTCAAAGGCAGGAGCAACGAGTGGGCCATTCGCTCGTTTGCACCTTTCTGGAGACGCATACATTAGCAATCAGCCTGGAAATGTCATGTGGTTGTGGATTCTTGCTTTGAGCTTTTTTTGCTTTATTTATCCCTGCCAGGCTGGCAGCTGCCTTTGGGACCTGATTACTTAATGTAGTGGTTCCCAGACATGGAGAGCAGCGTGCCTGGTGAGAGGGTCATTGAGGAGGGACAAGTTCAGGGATTGTCTGTGACTTCCCAGCAAGGCAGAGAATAGTGAACAAATGGCTTGCCCTCTTTTGGATGCTGACAATGAGATACATTTCTTCTTAGTCTGTGATTATGTCAGTGTGAAAAAAAAAAAGCCTTCCGCATGCTACAAAGCCCTTTGAGAGTAATGCTTACAGTGAAAATCCTCCTGTCTGGTGGATCTGTCTAGAAGTCTAATGGTTTGCCTGCATGAGGGCATTCAGGTGACATAATACAGGGTAATTAAAGTGAATTTAAAAGGGTATTATGCTGCACTGCCTTGTAGTTATAGCAAGACAGCTTCAGTTCTGGATAAAGGTATCTGCCCAGAGGTCTGCTGCAGTCTTAACTCATCCACTGTGATTTTGCTGTGTCCTTGCATAGCTGAGGAGAAGCAAGATGGATTAGCAGGCAAAGGAAGGTGCTGCAGACTCTTCTCTCATCAACTGTATTAATTTGAGCTGCTTCCTCAAGCCAATCCCCACCCACCTTTCAGCCTCAGTCCCGATGCCCTCCTACATTTCCCTGCCCCAGAAGGTCCCCTTCATCCTGCTCACTCTGTAGACATCGCAGTTGTGGAATTGCATGGCCTTTTTTGTTATGGTTAAGTTGAAGTCCCTTATGCACCCGTGTGAATTTGGCACTTAATTTTTCATGTTCTTGAACTATGGCCGCAAGTCTCTGGGTACCGGTATAAATCTCTGAGATTTTTCCTCTTTTTTTGATTTCTAATTGCACAGAGGGTTCATTTCTGACTTGCAACTGTTAGGAGAAACAAGCTGCAGTCCAGCTGTAAGCTGTAAGCCCTGTGCATTTTTATATGACTTTATTCAGTAGCACCCCTGAGTAATAGAGTGCCTTGCACTAAACCTCCAGAGCTTGACTCCTGCACACACACAGGCAAGACAAAATACCTGTATAGAGCAGTTAACTTTTGAGTCCAGCTTCAGGCTAGTTCCTCTGGCTACTAGGGACAAAAAGGCAGGCATGACACCAGAGCTAGAGCGATCACTCTGCTTTTATTGGTCATTTTTGTCCTGTTGAAGACAAGCTACTGGGTTTTGTTTGGCATATGCGTGATATCTGACCTCTATGGACTGGAGATGGCACAGCTAACATAGGGGTCTCTTTCTGCTCCGAGTACAGTGAGTAACCAGAGAGGAAGACTCTGATTCAGAGCCTAGGATGAATCTGCGTTCTGCAACCTACAACAGCCTATCAAAGAAAGGTTTCGGGGTTGGGTGTTTTTTTGAGACTACTCCCAAGAAGCCCTCTATAAGTCTGCTCATAAGCAGAACACATTTGATGGTGTCTAGAGAATGATTCAACATACATCCCAGCACTTTGCCAGCTGAACTCACTGGCAGTGGGAGCAGGCTCTGAATCTGCTTCAGTGACAAGAGTAAAGTGGTTCTTACTTGAAAAAAGCTAACAACAAACAACTTATTGTGTGGTCTTTGGGAAAAAAAAAGGCCACTAATTCAGTTGTATTTGTTAACAGCTTTGCTGTTTTGAGCTTTTCCCAACATCTTCCTGTGCTCTGCCTGAACTTTTGTTTTAATTGAAATCAAGGGATGCTGCATTTCCCTCTGACTCATAGCCAGCAAAAAGGCAGGACTAGAGAGTCTATGCACACTCCATCACTTACTCAAGAGGCTGCACTGTTCAAGTGAAGTGTACAAAAAATGTCTCTGCCTGTGGCATTGACTCAGCTTTCCCTCTGCCTATCAAGAGCAACCATGCTGCAGCAGCTGAAACAGTTGGAATGAGGAAACTTCTGCTGCAAAGAACAGGGGGAGATGCTCTGTGCTTGGCGAAAATAAAAATATTCAGTTATGGTTTTCACTGTGGGCTCAGAATTGAAAATCTTGTTCTGGCATTTGTGAGAGGGGTTTCTTCTTTTTAGTGTATCTTGGAGATGCATCTTCTTTTTCCATGTTTTAACCTCCATTTTGGCTCTCTGTCCATCTAGAGATGGTGCTGAGGTAAATTTGAGTGATGAAAGTTGCATCCTTCTCTGCTGTAAAAATTCTTAGTCTCTGTTCAATGAAAAATCCCTCTTTTTATCAAACATGCCCAGCCAGAAGTTTGGGTAGCTACTATGGATTTGGTACACAAGGGCTCACCAAACATGCCACTCCATCCTCACTGGCATAGGCAGTAGCTTTGCTTTTGGTACTCTACATATCGCCATCTTTATCTGTGCCTCAGTGTTAGCTCTGTCACTTGGTTTTCAAATGGGAACACATCTCCCTGGAAAAGAAATGGGAGATATCATTCCCACCAAATTGTTCCACTTAAATGACTCTGAAATACTTGCAGAATGGAGAAGTATCTCCTATTTTGTATACTTTTAGACTAGAATTAGTTTTTGCCTACACCATTTCTTATCAATGGCTCACTCCATCCATGCATTGCCATCTCTTTCCATCTCTGTTTCATGGAAAGAGGAATTTCTTACCATTCATTGCTTAGAATGTGATTGCTGCTTCTCAGTCCTACACAGGAATCCTGTCAGTCCCTTTTTCTTGGACTGAGACTACATAAATTCTGGGGATGTTCATTTAGATCTTCTGGTGCAATCGACTCTTGTAGCATGTCGAGGATATCAGATTTTGGCTGTTAAGTGGTTGATCTGGGAGGTGCTATGGCAGAAGAAAGAAGCTAGTCCCTCAGGCAGGGTAGATATCCTTTCTTATCTCTATTTAATGAAGGTGGGTCTGACTTTAAACATACAGAAGTCTAGTGAGGATGTGAAGTGACTTGCAGCTGAGCCTCTTCATTCCCCTTTTTTGCTCATTTAGTTTGAGCTCCCACATTGTTTCATTGCCTGAAAAAGAACCTCTTGTAATACTGGATCATGCCGTGTGGGTGGCTTGAGGAAGCAATGCTTCTTTGCTCCCAAATCAGACAGGGATGTGGGGAAGTAATGGTAGTAAATGTTTGTTTTAAAGCAGAGATCTTAGGTACTATTTCCTTCCTTGCTATTATCTTCAGAGAGGTTGAATATCACAAACCAAATGACCACACAACCAAAGAACGTCCTGCAACGTGCTCTCAACTGGAGTTCAGGGGAGTGCTGGAGTGCAACAGCCAGGAGATGCTGGGCTGACCTCCACGTGCATGGCTGTGCTCCAGTCTCCTCCTCTTCTTCAAGGAAAAGGGGAATTTTAAGGGAGTGCCATGTGTGTGGCAGGATCAGCTCATAATGTACAGATCCTCTCCAACTGCTGCCCTGGGGAGCTGTGTTACTCAAAGCTGGTGTACAGTCATCTTTGCCTCCTCTGCCTGTGTTTCGCACAATGTAGCTCATCCTTCACCTCTGCTCCATCTTCACTTCAGTAGCTTGTTTTGCTCTCTTTGGTGATTTCCTGAGTATGTTTTAATTGATTCTGCCTCCTCCCTTTCTTCACTCTCCTGGCTATTGTTCATCTATTCTTCATGTACAAACATAAACAGCTGAAAAGTGGTACAACTGCTGGTCAGATCTCAGCTAATGCTTTCATCTTCAAAGGGTTCAGCTATCTGGACCGTGAGCTGCAAGTCATGCCCACCTTAAACGCCTTTGGCACCAGGGCAGATATATTTGTCTACTGGATAGGATCCTAGGTTTTTTCCCTCAGGTTCAAAGGCAGGGCTGTTACCTCTAGAGCCACTCACCACTTGGAAGTCATTTAATGTGAATCATTTTCCCTCTGTGCAAGACCTTTGTTAGTAGAATGAAAGAATCAACTTGGTTTGTTTTTTTCTGTCTTCTGAGAAGAGGGTAGGAGTGATGTCTGGGTGTTGTATGCACATTTGGTGAGAGGCCATTCTCTGTGCTGTTTCAAAGAGGTAATTACAGTTGTAGCTTATAAATCACTGGGGAGGTATAGGACTGTCCATTCCTAATGCGGCTTTTTTGCAAATGAGTGCTGATTATGGGCTTCCTGATGGTGTAATTGTACCTGTCTGAACTTACCACACAGATTGCATACCGCTCTGATTATGTATTTGCCTCTCTGAGGCTGCCAGATACATACAGGGAAGCATGTGAGAGCTGACCTCTAGCAAAGGTTCCTATAGTTGTGGTTTCTTTCCTCTCAGTCCGCTTTCCAAGCAGTGGTACTGATCAGACAAAGTTTACCACCTGAACTAACTCAGCAGGGCAGAGGACTGTAGTGTGGGGGTACAATTTACCCTGGGGAGAGGATGTTTTAGCCAGTTTGTTTAGGTGGCATCAATGCTATGGATGGATTCACTAGGTTGTAGCCAAAATGCAATGACTTGTGTTGTATTAATAGCCTCATGACTACTAATGACTCTTCAAGTATTAGACACAATAGACTCAAGTTTGAACTTAATAAAAATCTGGGAGCAAGCTGGCACAGTCAGTTCTAGTTGTGAAATATCTGCAGTTGTTTGAGCATCATAAAAGTATCATAGAATCATAGAATAGTCATGAATCCACAATGCTAAGTGTTGGTTGCTTACACAAATTAATGCCAAGGAAAAAACTGAGCTGTTTTGCTCACAATGTTTCCTCCCCTTACAAACAGAGGAAGCAGTGGCTTTAGGATTAGCACCACTTAATGCAGCACAAGAACAATGCTATCTATATTTTGGGCTGCTCAAAAGACTATAGGGAAAATAATCTATTGCCGGATTTCTTTGAAATTGGCAACCTGGAGCCAGGTCCCATTAAACCCACTGGCTCCAGGACTGGGGAGGTCCTTCCTCTGGTCGATAAGTCTGCATTGAGCAGTTCCCTCCTCTGCCCACACTCTGTATGTTCCTAAACCATTTGGCAAAAATTGGTCTGATTTTCCACTGAATAACTCAAACCAGAATGAAAGGCAGCCTGGCGTGTGTTGATTAGGAAGTGGAGTTACTGGAAATGAGGTGTTTAGTGGTATTTTTTACATGGTATTGTTTAAATACAGGTTAAATACTTAGGTTAGGCTGCCAGATCCTGTTGTGATGGCAAGGTACCCAAGTGCTACAGTACGTTTAGCTGTCTGAATGTTTATCTAAATCTAGTATGCTTCTAGTGAGACTATTCTAAAGTACCCAGAACTCCAAAAACGCCAACACCAGGGGTATGTTGGCATTTATAGATCACAGAAAGCTTTTTACAGTTTGTTTTCCTAAGTTGTTTGTGAAAGCAGTCTTTAGACTCCCAGGCACCTACTTGTAAGTCACTGTAATATTACTCATCCTGGAATAGGGCAGGAATTCCAAGCAAAAGTTCCTAAATTGCAAGCTTATGCTCTAATGGGAAGACTGCAGATATGTTTTACATTCTCAGTTGAGAAAAGGGTTGGGGAAGAAAACAGATCTTTTACAAAGGAGGAGGAAAGGGGAAGAAAGGAAACTCTTTGTCCAGTTTGGTAATAGCTTGTTGTTGGGGGGGGTTGTTTTGCTGTTTAAACCTTTCAGATACAGACAATCCATAGAAATCACTCGTAAAATTCACGTAAAGATAATAATTTAGCCCGTCTAAAGAAATGTTATATCACATCACTTGTAAATTGAGAAACCCTGTGGTATTGTTACAAAATTCTCATGAATATCCAGTAAATAGTCAAACAATGCTGTTTCTTCATGTCTCAAGTAAGCTCGTTAACTTTGTTTTGAACTTTAGCTATGAACTTTAAAATGGGTTGTCTGTATGTTTATGTGACTTAAGTGTCTTTCTGCCATGAGTTTTTCTATCTTAACTTTCTCTGACAGCCATAATGCTCAGAGAAGGGATTATCTTTAAATCCACAAGTTGAATTCAGGAGAAATCTGGCATCAGATTTAGCCCCATTACTCTCACAGCTGCTCTGTTCCTCAAACTACCATAGTCACAATACGCACAGCTTCAGGAATTTCAGCTCTAGCTTCCTATTGCACCTATGACCATGACGGATTTCTGCCATCATTACTATTTGATAGTGGATAGGGATAATATGACATTTTCTCTCATGGAATCACAGAATAGTCAGGATTGAAAAGGACCTTAAGATCATCAAGTTCCAACCCCCCTGCTATGGGCATGCTTGGTGACTCCAAATATTTGCCTGTGTGCTCCATCCAGTGTGGTCACTTGTCACTGGCTGATGTTGGGTGTCCAAGTAGCCATTCCAGCATCCTGAGTACTCAAGACTCAGTGTCCTGTGCTCATATTTGAAGAGCAGAGTTGCCTCAGTCCATCTCTGATGCTTCAGATGCTTTTGTGTGTCAGTAGCTTCATGCAGGCAAATTGCTGATAGAGACACAGTTGAGTGAGGAGGATGTTAGCCTCTGCTATGTATGATTTTGCCAGCATTGTGAAATCAAGCCTTTAAATTGAGTGCTGCAATTGTGCCTCATTGTGAAACCAAGCATAATGTGCCCTCATTCATGCTTTGTGTTGTGATAGAAAAGGCAATATATATGAAATTGCCTGGCAATGTGCAGTTCCCAAAATCTTTTCTTACCCTTCACACACCTGGATTTATTCCTGCATCCAAACTGTGTGGTTTTATGTAATCAAGAATGGAAAACTTTCTGTGGGGAAAGGTAATACATTCAGACTTACCTATAATTAAAAATTAACACAAAACCAATCATGCTACAGAGCAGAAAAGAAATCGCTTGGTTTTAGATGTTAGGAAGAGGGTAAAAGACTACACACCTGAAAAATCATTTGCATTTATGTGTACATTTCAGTAGGGAGGTGATGTTCAAACAATTCAGCTAGATAATTTCATTGTGCATTCAATTATCCCAAGTCATGAGAAACTAAAGTGAGCTAGTAATTACCTTCCAAGTATCCATCAGTGCTCTGAGTAGCACTGAAGTAGGCTTTAATGGCTCATATGGACTGTATGCCTCTCCGCATGACAGCATGAGTTTGGCTTTGCTGTTGTTACGGTCTGTATCAGGGTGTCAATAAGTATTGGAAACTGGAGGCAAATAAATCTTTCCTTAAAATATGTTGCTAGCATGAGAGAAACAGAGACAGTCAAGCACTTTGTAAGCTGTTATCATAGCCTTTTATATTCACTGGCAGGGGAAATATTTTGGGGTACATTAAAGTCACGATTGCACTGTAGTTCACCAGTTCTAATGTAGTAAGTAATTGTTCTTCACAAAGCCTCACTTTTCTATGGCTGTGCATCTTCCGTTTTGGCACTTTTCTGAGTTTGGGGATCCTAGCTCTGATGTAACCTTTCCTTACCAGTGGTCCATGTTTTCTACTACTGCTTTCTAGTTTGGGGTGAAGGCTTAGTCTGGGCTCCCACTCAGACATCTACACTTCCTTTCCCACTCCCCTGATTTGGGGTGATATTCTTTTGGCCAGATTTTAAAATCCAGTGAAAAACCGGGAGCTTTCAGGACACTGTGCATCGTTCAGATTTGGTTTATTTGCATACGTCTCTAGAAGGGAATGAAGTTCCTTCTGAAAAGGCAGAGCCAAAAAAAAAGGCACATTTAGCCTCCTAGGAAGGATTTAGGGTTTTGCCTTTAAACAGCAGAAAATAAAAAGCTTTAATGTAAATACATTTTGGACTTCACCAAAACTTGTTTAGCTCTGAGCTTGCTGTTACAAAAGCTGATGTTGTAAGCATAGTAGAGCCCTATAGCACATACTTTAAAGCAATTTACAGTACTGTGAATCTAATAAAGGTAGCTGACAAGATAATTGCCAGATTATGTGAATGCATTACCACCACTCTCGCACAAATGCTCTTTAATTATTTTTTGGCATCCGAGGAAAAGAAGAGAAATGCAGAGTTAATAGGCAACATGTAATCCATCTGTGTTTGTTTTGGTGCATCCTGGATTTGTGGAAGATACCGACAAGAGATGTTGCCTGGGGTACAATGACCTTTGTGCACAGGGAAAAAAATTGCCACTCGCTAGACTAATAGTGTAAAACAAGAGAGTTGCTTGTCTTTGGATTATGACCCGGTCAGCTAAAGCATGTGGGAAAAATGTGTTCAGATAAAGGCAACAAAATTGTTAACACTTTTAATTATGTTTAGATTACAGAGCATTATACAACTAGCAGTGTCCCTGTTATTGAAAAGCTTATCAGCTTCCATTCAGTGAATGACCTCACTAATAAAGTGCTTCATGGAATTTCTGCATGTATTTGTGCCTGGTGTTTGTCCAGCCGCATCTTGGGGGTTTCTTCCTGAGGCATGCGTCTGATCCTAATCCCAACCAACAATAGCCATTTTATTCTATTATACTCTATCACACAGTAATTAAAGAAATTATTTCCTTTCTGTCATGATCATTGCCTTTGTAGGCACCACAGGGATGAAAATAAGAAAAGTATTTCTTGTTTAGACACTCATCTGAGGTATTATTCAGCCACTTGTCTGTTATGCTTTACTGATCCATTTAGAAAATGAGTTCAGGTTACAATGATATGGAACTCCGTAATAGCATCGTCTGATGCAATTTTTTTTAAATGAAGTTAGTCTATTTTGTGAGAGGTGAAGGTAAAATGTTCTTCATTTATAATAATACCCTGTCTAAAGCTTGATGCTTCAGAAGGTAAAAACAAAGGACTTAATGGAAACTGACTTAAACTAGAATAGGAAATACTGGTCATGCATTTCTTACAGATAGGACAGACAGATGAATAATTCTTCTTGTGAAAGATGGTTCGCTGGCAGTGCAGAGCACCAGGTCTGTGTGACCATGCACCTCTCCTTGCTTTAAGCATTTTCAGTATCCCCAAAGTACTCTGTGGAGCCAAATTAATTTGTCATCTTACAAACCTGAGTTGGAGGTTTGGAACTGGAGAAACCATCAAATGGGGTGGTGGGAATCAGTGTCAGCATTCATCATTGCCACTTTAAAGTGCCAGGGAAGGGAGCACAAGAATAGCAGAGGAGAGCAAGGAGGCATGGAGAAAAGCTTGGAGGAGAGGGCATTAATCTTGTGACTGTGCCATAGCCTCATGCAGATTATGCTCCTTTTCTGTAAAGAAAGAGTGACATCATGCACGTGTGGGCCTGGAGACAACTGGCACAGACTTGTCTGGTATCTTCTGATACCTGGCACAACCAGGTTCTTTGCAAGAATAAAAGCGGTAATCCTCTCCAGTTGCTCTATGGAGCAGAGAAGTGATGACAGATAGTTATCTGCTCATTGAGAGTTGGTTGGAAATCCTTTCCTCCCAGAATCCAGAAGCTTGGGCTGTTTCTTGGCCCAAATCTATTAGTCTAGGTTTCTGAGTGAAAGCTTCCAAGAAAAACAAAGCCTTGCTCTGAGGTGTTATTTGCAAGCCCTGTTTTTGACCTGTGGGGATTGGAATATACTTGGAAAAAGTTTTGAGTGGTGATTGTTGTTCAAAAGCAGACAGGAGAGCTCCACCTTCCCCCACTCCTTCTCTTTCTTCCCCTACTTCTTTCCTCCCCTGCCCCTTTCAGACTACTTTGTTGTTTTTCCAGCAGAATAAGGCAATCACATATTCAGTCACCAATGTCATGCTCTTTGGAGAATGTGGGATGGAGAAAGAGAATGGTAGAATTTCAGATAGTTGGTAGAATTTCAGATAGTTGTTATATCTGGAAAAAACAGGCAACCCCTTCAAGAGGATTTGTGTTCACCACCCCAGCAGCTACCAAGGTGCTTTTCCTGGATAGGAATTTTGAGACCAGCTTCCTATTCAGTTTTGCCATTTCCTACTCAAATCCAGTTTATTTCCACTGGCATCAAAGGGAAATCTGGCTGCTTCTGTGTGTTTGCTAGCAAGAGAGCAAAGCCTAAAGCTCTCAAACCAGCATATGCCTTTCTGAGTACAGTAAAGGGATGTGTTTGAAAGCATCATATCAGCATTGTCTCCAGCACAGTGTGGTTCTTCCTCACATTAATTAAGCTTTTATGCTCACAAATGCATGGCTGAGGAGTATAAGCTGATTTTCCAACACTATTGATCCTTTGGGGTACTTAAACATGTGCAGTCTATGGGCACCACTGTATAATGAACAATGTAATTGCAGAACCTTTATCAGAACACAGGCACTGAAGTGATCTTGATCTGCAAGCATCAGCTTCTGTGATCAGTTTGGTTTGCAGGCACATCAAGTTGAGCTGCACTGCAGTTCGTGGTGAACAGTAAGAACAGGTTATCGCCCTTAAACAAAACTCATTCTTTTTCATTTCCTTTATTCCTTTGTATTTTTAGCCAATCAACAAATGGGAGTGAGACAAACATGTCCTTGGTGTGCAAAGATCCACAGAGGGTGAAATAATTACTCAACAGAGAATCTTCAGAGTTACTTTAAAGGTTTGTTACTTCTTCCCCCACACAATTTCTACTTTTATAATCCTATGTTTTCAACAATAATCTGGACATATGTCACCAGATTTTGGTTGAATTTCTCCTCCTTTTCGTTTATGAGAAACACAGTAGGATCAACAGGCCGTGTTTTTACTGAGCAATTTTGTGTATCACTAGTTTTAAACAACTTTCCAATGATGAGTGAATAATTTCTCATGATATTTTTCTTATCTCAGGGGTCTCTGAATCAGATTTCAGCCCTGTGCAGTTAAGAATTCGAGCACACTTTACTAAGGCCTAAGTAGGTGCTTAAAACTAAGGGCATAAGCATGTGTTTTTTCTCAGATGTAAATGACTGTAAATCTATGCTGCTATTGTTTTCTGAAGGGTCACATGTGAGTCACTTTATTCAAGCACTGTAGAGGTCCTGAGGTCTGTGAAATCTCTAGTGCACATAAAGTTAACCTTGGATAAGTGGTTGTAGCATCTGGTCTTTGACTTCAAGAATACATTTTGTAAATATAATAATTTCCTTTCTTTAGTATGCTCCAATACCTGCTTAAAACACTGCTTGTGTGAAATTCCTAGCAGAGAGATTTGTTAACAAATTACCCATGCAGAGCAAACTCATTTGCAGGGTAGAATAAATGCACAGAGGGTACTACACACAGCAGACACCCACTTTTCACTGACAGCATCTTCATTTTAACATAATAGTGAGTAAAAGAAGATATTACAGGGCACAGAAAAAGCTAGGCTAGGATCTCTCCTTGTCTCTGGGGAGAGAGCAGGTATGAAGACTCCCATCACTGATTTTCTATTTAATGTTCATGGTGCTTTGAGTAGTTATGCTGCTAGCAGGTAGAGTATCAACTGATTAAAGCTCTTTGTGAGCTATTTCTCTTTTGCTGTAACTAATAGGCATAAATATTTACCCTGTAGTTATCAGTAAAATGTATTTTTCTACAAGTACCAATAACAAACCTATTCCCTAATTAAGACGTAAAACAGCCGATAGCATTCATAAAAACATTCCCCTTTGGCAGATAAAGAGAACAGAACAGTGCTGGTTTCACTTGGACCTTTCCAGAGAAACAGGAAAATAGGAAGGGAGTTGAAAAATTTTATTCTACTTGCACTTTGACTCCCACATTGTTTTCTGCTCAAGATTATAAGCAGTGTTTAGTTGAGAGGCTTTAGATTTGTTATTTCAAATGCTGTAGGGAATGTGTATTGAATTAACATTCAATATTAATCTTGTGGTGGTACATCAGAGGCACCTTCAGCTTGTGCCCCCCAAGCTAAAGCCCATTGCAGCCACTGGAAGTATGTAACCTTTCTGCTGCTCAAAGATCATTCAGTAAGAATTTTATCAAACACTCGTCTCTTTTTGATGTCTGCCTATGTGGTGCCTGTCAAGAGTTGGAAAGATAGATTGGTATCAAATAACTACTGTTTGGATCCAAAAGGCTTTTAATGGCTGTGTTGAGATGCATAGGAACTGCTCGGGGATTTTTAACAGTAGTTAATGAATGTGTCTTAGTGACTAGAACAAAATAAAGTCAAGGCAGGCTGAACTCTTGCAAATGGTTTGTAAATCCTAAACACAAGATCGTTTCTGTTCTTAACTTCATTCAGCAGGGTTTAAATTGATATGTGAATGGGAGTGGTAGCAAGATGGTCAGCTGTTGTCTCAAGCTTTTGAGAGCAAGCAGACTCAAATTCCAAGCATCTGTTGCAAAACTAAATGAATTCTGGTTGAAATTTATTTCTAGAAAAGCTGTCCATTGGGACATTCTGTAGTAAGTCGAATATTTATTTCTACTGCGAAACATAATTGCATCTGTTGTGTGGTTTTGATTTTGGAGCGTCTGAGGGCCAAATCTCAGTTGTTCTAAGTGGGTATAGCTGTTCTCCTTTGTTTTGTTATGGAAAACTTTGCTTAAGATATCAAGCCATGAGGGAGGTTTCTTGTGAGGGTAAGACTTTGGATAGGTTCATTTTTTGATGGGTTTTGGAGTTTCTTTCCCTGTGGAGAGAGGGTCAAACTGCAAGTAGAATACAGGCAGAAATAATGTTCTGCTATGGCTGTTAAAAACGTTAATTTAAATATTTTCCTTAGTTTTTTGAAAAAAATAAAGATATTTTCCTTTGCTCAAGTTTCTATCTCCTTTGGGCACATTAACATGTCATTTACAGCCTAAACATTTCCATTCAACACAATGCCACTGCTCCTTGTTGGGAGCATGGAAGCTTGGTGCTCTGGTCCTTCACTGTGCACCAGGCTCCTGCCTGAACTGACATCCATTATGGAGAGGAACACAAACTGTTCCTCTGCCTGATTTCCACTGAGAGATTTGGGGTTAGGGGGGAGGAGGAGGAACTGGGGGTGTTTTGGGGTTTTGTGGGGATTTTTTCAGGGACAAAATACTTTATTTTGATGTACGTTTTATCAATGTCCACAGTAAGGCCTTTTGTTCAGCAATAACTTTGCCCTTGAGGGAAGGGTTATATATGGTGTTACTTCCATAGTCTCATACAGTATCTCCACAAAGCTTCTCTAGTGTAAATTATTGCATGCTGGAGAAGGTTTTTCAGGGAACATCAGGATGCAGGCAGCATAGGCACTCATCCCTTTGCACACCTCATTGCCGATGCCCCATGCTCTGTGGATCAAAATGTGACAGTGATGAGATACCTTCATAATGCTATAATTTTAATGCAGAAGGTTTGGGGCTTTTCACGATTTTCAGCCTTTTTTCTTAGTTCTTTGTCTAGCTACTTGGTGCGTGAAATAATTGAAATAATCAAATAATGAAATAATCAAGCCACGTTTGGTTTGGACATCTCTTGAGGAGAAGGCTTCAAGTTCAACTTTAAAACTGTTTAGTTTGTGTATGAGAAATTTTTTCCCACTAGTTTACTTTGGCCAATAGCCCAATAAGCCTTAGTTGTATCCTGGCCAAGATTTTTCATGAAGCATCAATAATTTACTGAGTATGTATGTTCATTTTTTTCCCATGGGACTACCTTTCTCCTGCAATCCAGCCTGGAAAAGAGACTTACCACTAACATGACCTTGACACTTAGCACTTATACTTTTGGGTTCTTCAGGAAACCAGCACTGGTGGGTCAGCACACAAAACTGTGAGTAAAATGCAGATTTACAGTTGTACAACTCTTATATGAAAAACATTATATAAATTATTAAATATGGATATTGGATGTGTGCCAGAAGGCAGAACAGAACTGGTTAGCAGAAGTCTTTACTGCTTCATTAGCCTTATAATGTGCGCTAGTTGAAGCTTCTGAAACTTAGAAACCAATTTCTAATCACAGAGAGTCAGAAGTGAGAAACTCAACTGAGGGACCTCTATCAGCTGCCTCACTCATCTCAGACCCTCATTAGGGAGTAGATGTGACCAGGCTTAGGAATTGGATGTCTAGTAATTGCCAGAATGTATCTGTCACCAGATTTTATTATGGGTTATAGTTGTCATTCTTCAGAATTAGATAGGCCACGCTTCAGTCTGTGTTGCCTGCTGGAAAGCTTATGCTTTTCAGTATCAGTTCAGCAAATGTTGGAAAGGGTGGGAAAGGCTGAGAAGGATGGATTTAGGGGAGCTATGTGTAAAATTTTCGTTGTTAAATCCCCATTCAGGGGTGCTTTCAGTGTGGAGATGAGACCTAAAGACTGATGTATATTGGAGAAGTTGGTTTCTACTGAATGAGGTTATACAGCAAAGGTCTTGTGGAACTGCTTAACTACTCCTCATGCCCAACTATGTCAAATATTTCCTTTTCAATTTTTCATGAATACTTATCATTAACAGAGGATGACGGATTGATTGCTTATCTTTAGAGACACAGCAGCATTTGCTGTTTGGTCTGACCTGATGTAGTGATTTGTCAGCATGTTTGTCCTACTTCTTGAGACTGGCGAAAGTGCCAGCCAGTGAAAATAAGATGAAACCTGCTACATTTTTAATGAGGTGTTTCTTGACCACTGATGACTGTGTGTAGAGTGCTCAAATTTATTGCTCTGAGTATTGAAGACCCACTTCCTGTTGATTTTTAACCGAACTGAACATGCTTTGACTTTGAACAGAAAACAGGCAACGCAGGAAGAGCATTATAGTCCTCAGCCCACTCATTTTTTTTCCTGACTGCATCCTCAAAAATCCTGTCCTTTGGTATTAGTTTCCCAGGAAACCTATCCTTACCACACACTCAGGTAGTGTCTGAGTTATTTACACTGTATAGGACTGCCCAGCTTGAAGCAGACTTTTCAGCAAGGATGGAGGGCTCCAGCTGCTTAGGTCCTTTAAGAAGTCTTAAATTTGACAACCAGAAGTCCTGTAAACAACTTAGTCATTACACCTGAAACTGTGTTGTTGATTACTCATTTAAAACCAGTTCCTTGATTCTGATCAGGCTGTGCATGGCTATAGGGGAGGGACTGAAATTCTGCTTGTGCTCTTGTGTAGCCATCCTCAACACCTTCTGGGTTCGCACACTGATGTGCTTGCACAGCTCTTACATGGTCCTGGTTGTAACCTGTTTCCTCTCTTTCTGAAACAAAAACTACACCAGTTTCTCTGCCTGTTTTCACAGGGTACTGTGTTAATATTGGCAAAAAAAGATGGTCGCTTAAGAATACTTGTGAATGTGAAACAAAATCTTTCATGTGTTTGGGTTTTATCTTAGTTACTTAGACTTTTTGGATTGAAAGTTTAGTAGAAATGAACTTTACTTTTAAAGTGAACAGAACTGCTTTTTCCATAGCTGTCGACTGAATACTCTTCACCCTGAATCTCTAAGGGCTCTTGTGAATGTCTTGCTTCCCAGCCACCGAGTGTGACTGATCAAGAACCAAGATCTATGGGTCAGAGTCACTATATTACTTTTACCTTCTCAATTAACTTGACTGACTGCCAGGCAGGGTGCAAATGGTTTGAGGTAGCCCCACTTGTTGATGTCAGGACATCATTTTGTACTTTATTGCCTGTGGTGTAATTCTCCTTGTATGCTCCAAGTAGCTGGTCTAATTCTTTAGGAATCTCAGTCTAATATCAGTGGAGTTTGAAATCTGTAACCTTCCTTGTTTTGTCATGGGAGGGAAATCTTCTCTTTTTCTATATATTGAGAAAACCACAAACAAACCAAAAACCCATTCAAAACTGCTTCGATTGCAAATGCTACACAAACGTTATGAATGACAATGTGATAAATGAAGCAGAATAAGTCATTGCAATTTCTGAGTTCACATTTGGTATTCAACATGCAGCAGGAATAAGAAACTTGATAGCTTTTTTCACTATTTTCTTGAGGACTGTCACTGACAGTGATAAAAATGACAAGATGACAAGACCACATGTGCACTTAAGGGAAAAAAAAAGCAACCAACCCAAACCATGAAGGATAGTTCCATCCATAGATTTAATTTTCATGCTCTCGCAATCTCTAAGGATTTGTATGACTGACAACTTTAATAGCAAAAATCTGGATCTGAGGGTCTTCCTCCACTGACCCGGTAAAACTTTGCCAAGTCATGATGGTTGCCTGATGCACAGCCTGAGTGTCAGCTGAAGAAAGAGAAACACCTGGGATTCAAGAGCTGAAAAAGACATTTAAAAAGGAAATACAAGCTGAAGTGGAAGAAGGTCACAGGAAAAGAGCAGAGTCTGAGGAAGGTAAAACTAATAGCATGGAATAGCAGATATTATTCGAGATGAGGCTTCTACTGCCTCATGGATCATATGGATTTCCAGCCTGTGTTTTGTCACTAGTGATATCATCCTGTTGTGATGTTACCAGTTTAAGCCTGGTTCTTCTATGTCCATTGTGTAGCAATGCTCTGGGCAATGGGCAGTCTTCTACCTCTGAAAACAGTATCATCCTCATCTGGGTGCAAACACCAGGCAAGAGGATGCCGCAGGGAGTAATGGCTTGCAAGAAGGAAGGCTCTGCTGCCAACTGGGAATGCCACAGAACTGATCTGCAGATTTGAGATCCTATTTAATGTGATTTCCAGCAAATCTTTAATTGAGTTCATGATTATGGCTGACTAGCATTCTTACGTCGCTTTTATCTGGATCTCTCAAGTCTCACCCCGTAAAAAGTGCTTTTTATGAAGATGTGGACTAGCCTACTGCACAAGTGACACATCACCTCCTGAAATCTAATAGAGCTGTCACCCTCGTGTTGCTTTTGTATCTGTTAAAGCCATCAGCTTAACATCTGTCCCTCTGTATTTTCAACATCACAAATCCACCCTGCCAACTCCCTCCACCAAGCCAGGTTCCCGGAAATGCTGCATTTTAAATGCTTTTAGAGTGGGAGGGAAAAGGGAGTGTTTCTTCATTTTTCAGTCAGCTGCATCTGATAAAACAACGATTTGTAGCACTGGTAACCCCAAACATGTAAATGCTGGCTTGCAAGCCATGCTGCAGTGTCATAAAAAGGACTGGAGCTCTTCAAACCCCATTCGATTGGAATCACATTGGGCCCAAATTTGGCAAGAAAACCACCTAATTTCAGCACCGAAATCTGTAACAAACTGGAAGCAATTCTCCATTAGCATGGAATTCATATAAATCAAGGCTTCTGCCTCCAAAACTGAATTACCCACAACAGCACAAGCTATTGTTGCTTTTAAGAGCAAACATTCAACACTAAGTGTGGCCAGTTCCAAGTGTTCAACGGCGTAATGGGGGCCAGGATTTTTTGAGACATTTGGATAAGTTAAACAGCGCGTTGAACTCTTCCAAAAAATCTGGTCCTGTCTTGGCTGCAAAGGAAGGAATTTTTGCTCCCAAAAATGCCCAAAAATCCCTGAAAACCAAACAAAAAAATGACCATTTTTTTTCTCATTTTTAGCATTTTTGTAAAGTCCACTTTCTGACAGGATCCTTGTATTTAGTTTGATGCTGCCCACAGGAAAGAATGCAAAGAGCTCATGTGTCTGGATTAGCAGCAGAAAGCTGGAGAAAACAGTGATGAAATGGAGGGATCAGAAAGCAGAGCAGACTGCAGGGCATGGCTGGAGGAGCTTGCTTAGCAAGAGCTTCCTCCCTGCCACACGTGGCTAACATGACTTCGTCACATCCACATCAAACAGAATTTCATCTTCTGCTGCATGAGGAGCTGTGCACATTGCTATTAAAATCAATCAGGTTTCATAGCGTTAGCTGTGGGCTTGCAAGTGCAAAGTAACCAGGTGGGGTTTTTGCCTTTGTTTTGATGCGTTATGCAGGTGTTTTGGCTGCTCCTTCCATAGGGGTCACAAACCAAACCAGCTACCAAATACTTATGCAAAGTAATTTCTTCAGTGCTTCTAAACTCTCAATGTGCAGATAGTGCGTTTCTGTTAGTTTATGGGCTATACCTGACTGTGGGGCAGTTCTAGGTTAGTCTCTGTCTTTCTGCTTTCAACTTGGAGTGAGCAAAAAGAGAAAAACATCCTTTCCTGTTCTAAATTTTACTAATGTGCTGTGGGTCTTTTTCTTCACACCTCTTTGCTTAGATGTAGCTGGAGAGTCAAACCATGCGCAAAGATGCTCTATATTTAATACACTGCTATTGGGATTGACATGGGATATGGAGTGTTCAAAAGTTCATCTTGAGGGAAAAGTCACAGTGCAGGTAGTTTATTAGCTGTGATGGCTCTTGATACCTTGAAAAACTCACTCTGTTCCACCTGCCAAGAAAGACTGTCTCCTGGAAAAGCAAAGGCAGTTTATCTCAATAAATACTTGGACACAGCGTAAAGCACACTTGCTGGCTGGGTACCTGTAATCAGAATGGGTTAAGACTTAACTGTGTGTGTCTGCAGCCTGATTATGTGCTACTGATAAACTTGTAATCAAAGAAGCAAAACTCTTTTGAAGATCAAAGGAACTGATATTCACGTGGATGAGTACAACATATCTGATTGCAGTCAATGGTGTAGCAGCATCTTGCAGCAGCAAATACAAGCAGGGAAACAAATAGGGGTGGTTAGGATGGATGGATGAGGCTTTAGCACTCTCTTCTTGGGCACTCTGACC
This sequence comes from Forpus xanthops, assembly GCA_032466535.1. NCBI lineage: Eukaryota > Metazoa > Chordata > Aves > Psittaciformes > Psittacidae > Forpus > Forpus xanthops. The sequence continues at coordinate 47,012 of JASSUY010001698.1, forward strand.
CAATATTAGAAACAAAATACACATTGCTGCAGTCAGCATATGTCCAGCTCCTCTTCTAAACTGAGTTTTCAATCAGCTGGAGAGACCTAGGTGGATAGTGAAGCTGTCAGAAATATTTTGTTGTGGAAAGCCATCCTGACATCTTGAGAGAAAGGAAAGCTGTACCTTTTTTCACTGCTTCTCATTTTCCATTGCAGACATGGCAAAGAACCAAGAGGGGGGAAAAGAGTCTTATTCAGCTAAGACATCTTTCATCCTTACATTTTTCAGTTTCATTCATGTTTCATGGCTTAGGCTTCATCCTAGTACTAACGTACTTTCTAGCATAGTAATACCAGCAATTCGGAGCTTTCAGTGCTCACTCCTTCTCAGAGGATGCGTCCACAGCATCCCTCGTCAGGACCATAACCCTGACTCTCTCTTCTGATGTTTGGGGGGTGAGGGGAATTTCTGTAGACTCTGGGCACAGAGTTCCACGAGTCCCAGAGACAAAAGTAGCTGCATGCCAAGAGCAGTGTTGATGGGGTGTGGAGGAGTTTGATTAATGTGCTGAAACTTAAGCTGTGTCTGCCAGAGGCTGGTACCAAAATACCATGAAAAGTTGCAGCAAGATACATGTTTCAGAAATGCTACAGCTTGGCCTCCTGTTGGCTGGGTCACAGTGAGGAGAAACTTGCTGCCTTGTATGTCTGTCCAGGCCAGACATATTGCTGGTAGATATCAAAAAAGCATGAGAGAAAGGATAAATTAAGAATCTGGCAACAGGGATTTCTCCCAAAGCAACTCGAATAGCAACCACAGAACAGACTTTTCAATCTGAAGCAGGTCAGATGCACTAAAATGTGCCATAATCAATCCTTCCCTCATATCCTCGATTCTAGGCAAAATTGTCTGTACCTGTCAACACCTCCAGGAATTGTAGTGTAAAGGTCTGTACAATAATCCCAGTCTCATCCAGTGCTCATGCTCTCTTCTTCCGATCCCCTTCGTCTTTCATATATTCCAGCAATGGATTTCCCAGAACACTCCTGTCCTATTAATTAGACATGCTGTCACTCTTTGTCTGCCAGAGAAACTGTGTGACACTTGAAAACCTGAAGGGGAAGAAAAGAGTTATTTCTTGATAAATTATTTCTAAACTAAGAAATGTAAACAAGTGAGTCAAAAGTATGTCTTGGAGAAGAGGGAGGCTTATCCTAAGACACAGTATACTGCAAATTTTGGCTGCACTAAGATGCTTGTTTATCACCTAATCACAGAACAGTTTGAGATGGGAGAGATATTCAAGATCACCTTCCGCTAGGGCAGGTTGCTCCAAGTTCCATCCAACCTGGTCCTGAACATTGCCATAGTTTCCCTGGGCACCCTGTGCCAGCGCCTCACCACCCTCACAGGGAACAAGTTCTGCTTAAGAGCTCATCTCAGTCTCCCCCCTGGCAGGTTAAAGCCATTCCCCCTTGTTCTGTCCTTTCATGCCCTTGTCAAAAGCCCCTCTCCAGGTTTCTTGTAGCCCCTTTAGGCGCTGTAGCTGCTGTAAGGTCTCCCTGGAGCCTTCTCCAGGCTGAATAACCCCAGCTCTCTCAGCCTGTCTCCTGATCAGCTTCATGGCCCAATGCTTCATGAATTGAAAAAGAATGTTCTGGTCTTGCTGTTTCCTGGGCATGTTGTGTTGTGCCTTGCTCTTGCTGAGGTTGAATGGTGTCATTTTGATAGAGTGGGAAGCAGGCTGGTTGGCCACTTCTCTCCTATTAGTTTTCTCACACTCTATGTAACCAAGGACTGAAGTATAATCTCTTGGCACAAGGTTAACTGAACTAGGGTATAGACAAAGAACTGTTTCGAATACTTGACATTTCAGTCTTGACCATGGTTTATATCTGATGTAATTTGGAGGTTTATTTTTATTAGAATCTGAATAGTCATTTCTGATTATCAGACTGCATAGATCAGAAATGATACTTCAAAGCTGAAGTCATGCAGATTGCCAAAGGTAACACACTGTCTTTGCTTACTCAGGTTTTCAGTGCTGAACTTGTTTGAAGTTGAGCTGAACCATGGAATATTTGTTTAGTTTGCGACTGTTGTCCACCCATCTGCTTTAGGTTTTGCTTGATTTCAAGAAAGGTTGGATGGTTTTGGCCTTTTGTTTTTTATTAAGGACATTGGGTGCATTAATCCTCTGAAAAAACAAAATGCCCTTAAGATTAATTACAGATAAGGGTCTGCTATTTGCTGCATTCTACCCATATGAAGCAGGTGTTTGGGTTGGCAAGTCACCCAGAAGCAAGGGAAGGACTTGGTAGATGAGAAGCAGCACCCTTTTACTTAATTTTTCTTTGAGTTTATGGTGAATACGAGCTCTGTATTTTATCCAGGAGTCAACTGCAAAACAATTCTCACAGGAATGGTTTCCCAAAGTCACGGAACAATTGAGGTTGGAAAATAAAATTGGAATCCCTGTACAAAGCGACACCATCTGCTTGTGTGTCTTCATCATAGCCACACAGGAGATAGCTGGAGAAAGCAATTAGATGCACCCATCCTCAGCTCTGTCTTTTCCAGGCTGCAAAAATGTCATTCTTATTCTGTCCTGTCCTCCAGCTGCCTTGGCTACAGAATATTTGTGTCTTTCCTGACTGCAGTACTTCAGAGGTAGCCTTTCTATAGGAATACGGGGTAATAATAATTTCCCTGACCTGCTGTCTAAGTTCTTGTGAGTACAGTGCAGTATGTGGTTGAGTGTCTTTGATGGCTCAAACCCAATTCCAGTCCGCTTAGACCGCACCTCCTCCTCTGCAAAGCTGCTTCCTATTTAGATAATCTACAGCATGCATGCGGATTATTGCTTCAGGTACAGACGTTGGCACTGACTTTGTTGAATTTCATGAGGTTCCCATCAGTTGACTTCACCTGCCAGTCAAGATGCAACTGAATAGAGCCTTTCCCTTTGGCATATCAGCCATTCCCACCAATTTAATATCTCGTGTAAATGTTGAAGGTGCACTCCATCCCATTGGCAACGTTGATGTTGCTAAACACAGAGACTCCAGTATCAAACTGTGAGGAGCTCCATTGATGATCAGCCACCAGTTGAGTGTCAAGACCCTGACCAGTACTCTCTGAGCCTGGCAGCCCACCTTTTGGTTCCATATGTCTCCACGTGTACCCTGAAAGGTTGGCTTGGGTTAGAGGACAGTACAGCCAAGTTCCGGAGAAAGAAAATGGGAAGGTAGTGAATTCACAACTAAGGGACAAGCACCATTTGTTAATGGCTTTCAATAGGAGGTGGTGAGCTCACAGTGTTTTCTCTTGGGGAAATCTCCTTCAGTAGCATATTTTGGTGCTTCTGAGACTTGGAACCCAGGATTGTTTTCCTAAGATCTACTTTGCAAATGAATAATGCTTCCAGCAGCCAACAGTGCTGCAAATTTGATACAGCAGGGAGCCCTCTCATTAGGTAGAAGGGATTCAGGCTACAGAGGTTAAATGGAAGTGCTGCAGTCCCAGGCCAGCATAAAGCTGCTCTTAAGAAGAGTTTGTTTGCCAAATGCTGATAGACGACTGTCTTTTCCTCAACAACTAAACTCTTGTTTAGCTTTATTTCAAATGTTTACTTTTCTGCAGGGATTTCAATAAAAGACCCTTGTCCTGCAGCAGCAGCAGCAAGTCATCCAGCACAAGAATGGGGTCTGTAAAACTGTCCTTGTTTTGAGCTTGTACGGTGCTTTCAGAGAGAGAGCGGGCTACCCATCCTGTGTATTTCTTTGGAAGGAAGTTAAGAATACATTATTTCACTTACTTGTGTTATTGTCAGATCAGCGGGACAAAGGGGCTGACTGGTAGCAAGCATAAAGTAGCTGAAATATATTATCTTATGAGTCTATTTCCTAAAAAAAAAACAGTAGTTGCTTTCCTGAAGGCTTTTCCTTCTGCTACTGCACGGTGATCATCTCCCCATCACTGAACTAACACTACAGGAGCAGAAATCTGTATTTTGAATTTCTATTTGATTTCTCTGTTTCAAGGTTTAAATGGTGTTGAGTAGTGAAAAAAGCAAGCTTTAAGTCTAGGGCAGGAGCAGGTCTCAAGGTCTGCAGATGCAGCCCCAGTACCTGTTGGGTGTACTTGGTGTTCATAGTTTCTGTGGCGTTTTGACAGCTCCCACAGCATCCAGCCCAAGTGCAACACTGAATTCATTTCTTCCCCTGCCTCCTGAAGAGGGGGGAGCCACAGAGGCAAAACCTACAGGTCCTTCCCTTCTCCCCCACTGATGTTGACTAAATCATGAGAGAGGGATTAAGGAGACCAGAGAAATATTTAACCCTGCTCTCACTACAAGAGCAGTAGGATCCTGGCATGTTTACTTAACAACTGGGCATGTGCATCAAAGAGGCTGGTATATGAGAGTGGGAGCGAGGCGGAGTTTAACAACAGCGCTTAATCCAGTTAGCTCTTGATACTGATGACAGGGGCACAACTTGGAACTAAAGAGTTTGTGCTCCAGGATTTCCTTTACAGGACTGTAAAAGTGATGTGTTCTCTCTGGACAGCAAACGTTAAGGATCCTTTGCTGCTTTTAGGAAGGCAGCAGTGCTGCAGCACATTTGTATAGTGTTCCCACAGCCATTCCCACTCCTCCCTGGAGCTTTCTGAAACCCCTCTGCCTTTTGATAGTGGCCCAGCTCCCCAGTTCAGTGCCTCGTCTTTGTGCGGGCACCACAGAGTCCTCACTGGAAGGGAGATAATACTTCCTGAAGTGCTCATTTAGCGCAGCAGGAGACAGGCAGCCAGCAGCATCCACACGGGTTATTAAGCTGCACTGGAAAGAAAGCAAACTGCAGAGTTGTATTAGTTTATGTATTATCAGCATTTGTAAGGTACCTGTTGCCTTAGTAACTAGGAACAATGTATATAGCTTTGAACAGGCAAAATCACCCTCTGGTCAGGGAAATAAGAAATTCATGGCCTCTTATCCAGGACCACTCCTCCTGTGCTTGGGGAGGGGAGCTTAAGAGGCAGAAGAAACTGAGCTGGTTGTTATGATCATACAATCCCCGTTTCTGTTCATTCACAGCTCCTGGGAACCCTGCAGAGCTGCTAACAAGCTGTGCATATATTGAGAGCACGTAGGAATATGTTGGAGGCAGGCGGGACAGAGGGGACTCATGTAACCCAAAGCATGTGCAGTGCCTTTCAGTGCAATGGGCTTGGGAATATCCATAGCTGTCCTTTAGATGTCCCTCCTCCCCTCATCTCCAGAGGATCTGCCTGGCTGGGAGCATCTTAGCGGTACTTCTCCTGTCCTCATCCACCCTGGGAACTATACTGTTTCTGTGTGAGAGGAGTGACTGTATCTACTATTTGTGTGGCAATTCCATGTGCAGCATCGTCCTTATTTCTCTGAGTTTAGTCTTTTATCATTAAATTGGAATAATGGTATTACCCTACCTCAAAGCTCCCATAGGTCCCACAGTAGCAATTAGTCTTCTAATGTGAGCTGAAGAGGTGAATGCCTTAGATGCCACTAACATGTGTAGGTCTGAGTGCTGTGCACTTGGGAGCTCAGCACTGGCATAACATTCCTACTGGGGTATAGCAGGGTTGCACTATCTCAGGAGTAGGGAGCATGGCCCCAGTATATGACCCTCTGGACTTTCAGATGCTTGACATTTGATATTTCCTTATGGAAAACTAGTCTGCTCTGTATAAATACTATAACAAGATAAACATTGCGCTCAGCATGACAACCAAGAATAATACTGCAAGGTCAACTTAAAGGCTGGGATGGGTTCAGAAGACAATGACGACTTTGTGTCAAAATCAGGGGAGACTTATTGCACAGGTCCTGGCAGTCACAGGAGATAAAGCAGAACTTTCTATTGCACGTGGATCAGCTAGCATGGGCTTGTTCCTTTTATTTATTCTGTATGCAGGCTAATGACAATACCGTTACTGTTCTTACACCTGTTTGCAAAGGGAAATGAACCGATGACAGGATTTTAGTGCCTTTTCATGAAGCAATTGGGTCAGGTTCCTTTATTTTTGCCACTCTGTGCAGTACATCTGGTCTCACAAGTCTGAGTTGCAGCTCAAGATCTATGTAGGCAATTCAGAGCCTTGTTTTATTATCTTCTAAAGGATGATAGAATAAGTCACAAAAATCTCCACTGGGCTGAAATAAGAGGTGAGATTCTGATAGTTGTAGATCAGGCAGACAGAGAAGGTGAATTCAATTATTTGTGGCATTGCAGGTTTCTATACGTGGTAGGCAACAGCGCTAACTTTACTTTGTTTTGGCTTGACATGTTGTCGTAATTTTTAAGCAAACATTAAAATATCGTCTATTACTCTTCCACCTTCCTACCACTCTCTTTCGTGCATCAGAAGAGCTTTATCTTTACCCTGTAGCAGCCACTGCAGTAGTTACTGCCTCTGTTACCTTGACTATAATTTTAATTGCCTATAGATGCTGTACCAGTCTTCTTTCTGACACCGAAAGATTTAACAATGGAGTTAAGCTCCAGAATCGATGTTAACAAGTCTTTATTCAGGACTATTTTATTTAACAGACTCTCTTAGCTACTAGGGGTGATTTACAAAACCAACCTTCACTGACTGTCTGGAAAAACAGCAATTGGCAAATACATTTCTTCAGCTAGTAATGGATCCTTCCTGACTGGGAATCGCCTTGGCCTCTAAGTCATGGTCATAACTTCACCTACCCCAAAGCACTGCTGCTGTAACTTTTGACCAGATGATTTATTGCACTCTGAAGGGCAAAATAAAAGCAAACTTCTTGTTCAATACACTTTAAACTGCGGCAGCAGAGGTGGAAGTAGCTGGTTACTTGCAGTGCAGAGGCTCTTCCCCTGTCTACCCAAGCTGACAGGGTAGTTTTAAATGTCTCAAGTAATAGGAGTCTGAAGCAAACACTGTAAAAGATATGGTATGGAACAGTTAGGCTTTGATGGAGACATGGCTGGCTAACCTAACAGGCATTCCTTGGCTTTAACAGCCCTGCAACAGTGTGCAGTGATTTAAGTTCATAATGAAGGATTCTGCTTTAAAAAGTAAAGGGGGAGGGAAATTGCATTACCATTCTTTTTCAGCAGACAATGTGCCATTGGGATCGTACTCCCCAGTGAAAATGCCTTAGACACAATCTGTCTGTTCCTACCCATCATATTTCTTTCCATGCCAGTGGCTGGATTTTGATACACAAAATCCAGGCTTTCTGGCTGCAGTGGCATTTGGAAAGGTGAAATCATGCAGCTGTTAGAGAAACTCGCTTGCTCCTGCTCAGAAAAGTAGATGAGAATTCTACAGATGGTTTGGGCAGTAGTTCTGAAGTGACTCCACTCTGCTTTCTTCTACCCTCTGATTTAACTGCTGTAGGTGCTGCATGTACTTCACAGAAAATGGCATAATAAAGGGTTATTAAGCAATACAAGTGTGTTAAGAAGTGCTATCCACAAATCAGTATAAAATATTCCAGACTATTATAAGGTCCTATTACAAGAAAATTGAAGGATTTTTCATCAGTTGATTAACCAGTTATGAAACTGTGCCTCTTATTAAACTTTCATATGAGGCATTAAATGTACAGTTGAAAATGAAAGGCAACTAGGCCATTTATTGCAAAACCAAATGACTGATATGATCAAAAGGAGGATGTGCTTTTGTGTGGAGATACTGCCAAGAGGAATAGGAAGAGCAGTCCCAAGAATGGGAAAGCCACAATGTGCTTTTACTCTAGAACAGAATCCTGAATCTGCCCTGTTAGAAAAATCTATCGCAGGGACTTGAGTGAAGTATTATCTAACCATCTGAGACACAGCCCTATAATTCATGGGTCATTGACATGGTAGAGAGGATCAGTTCTGGCTATTGTAGCAGCAGAGGGACTCTTAATCCATGGATTATTAACATGGAAAATTGAAGGGGCTGTTACAGGCTTGTGGTTTATTAGACTATTGTGGATTTAGGGAGCTTTAATTTGAAGATTATGGACACAATGGAGTGCAACAGATCCCTTGACAATGTCAGTGGCAAGGCTTTTGTACAGGGGAAATCTTCTGCCTGAATTCTGGTCTTCCCCATCCCACAGGATACTGATTAGGGAAACACGGGGCTGTAATCACCTTTGAAACTCATTTGATCAAAGCAACTCAGAAACCCACTTCTCTGAAGAGAATGTTCCCTGAGCTATCCAGTCTGGAAATTTATTTTGTTCTAGCAAGGCTTTTCTTGCTAGCTTTTGATTTGCACTCAGCATTGTGGTTCTGTCTTGCCGAAATCTGATAATATACATCATTAGATCCATGGAATGTTTTGCAGTACTAGTGAGCTGACTTTATGTCACGTATTAGAGAAGACTAAGAAGTAAAACCTTGGTCTTTCACTAGCAACAGCCATCTTTCATGTTGCATATTCTCCTTTTATCCTATTCTGTTCCAGAAACAAGGAAAGGAACTAGAAAGGGTTCGGCTTAAAGTGTGGAGACTAAGTGTTCCGCCTAAGTGAGGGAGACTTAGAGTTGGCATTGAGGTCAGCTTTGTGACTGCAATGGTATTTGAGAATGGAAAAGCTTTGCCTCTGGAGAGCATGACCATCTGTCACTGCAGTGTCTGAGCAGGTAAACCATCTGCTGAGAAGGTTTCAGCAGTGGCATGCTCCACTGCAGAGCAAAGGCATGAACTGGACACACTTCCCACTCGATTCCCTGATTTATGTTTTCAGTAAAAGAGGGAGCTATGAACAGAGCTAACAAAGCAGCTGGTTGGATCAAGGGTCTTGACGTGTCTTCTGTGCACATGCCTGTCTTAGGTTCTCTGCACTTGCACGGGTCAGATTTGCAGCTCTTCAATGAATGTCTGTGGCTGTGGGTGGATGGAAGGAACAAGGAAGAAAGCCAAAATGCCATCTGTCCATGGCATTGTTTGTTTTATTGCACTGTTGTCCAGAAAAAGTATGATTAGGTCATGGAGCTCTTTGACACTGGAAGCTGAGGAAGTTGAAGCGTGAATGGGATCAAAAGGAACTACACAAATCCATGGGTAATGGCTAATAAATGGTTTTGAAAGAGGGCTCAGACACAATGTTGGGATGGAGATTTCTAAGAATAAGGAGGACGACGGGAGGAACAGCCGTGCTTGTCCTCTGGTCTTGGCTACCTCCCTAAACTGGGTACTTTCTACTCTTTCTACTTGATTTCTATTTAGAGCCAGGTAGAATCTTATAGGCTTTCCCAGGGAAAGGACTAAAGGAAGAAGACATCTATAGAATAAGTGAATTGGGGAAGGAGAATTAAGAAGGAAGTGGGGAGGTCTTTTCAGCCAAGAGAGGAGCAGAGAGGTGAAGTGAATGTTGACATTTATTTGCCCAGTATCAATGAGATAGTGTCACTGGCACTATGTGACGACATTAACAGCATGAGGACACGCTGAAATCAGCAAAGCTATGTTCCTTCTGTTTGTCCCTGCTTTGCAAGAAGGGAGGAGAAAGCATGTGCAGGACTTCAGAAACTGACTCAAGTTTCTAGAAGTAACCTTGGGCACTAGGACCGCCTATATCCTCTGACGGCCCACTGTGTACCGAAGTCTTGGTTTATATACAAAGTCCCAGCAGTTGTGCAGAGCTTTGATTAAATCGTAAAATTGAGGTACTTCACTAGCTTGAGCAATTATTTTAATTAAGAAAATATATATTTACTTGAAATAAACTCCCATTTCTCAACTATACTTATGTTACACAGATAGCTTGGTTTATGTTTAAATAGAAAATGTTTAATATTCAGCCTGGGAATAGTAGTTTAGCACAAATAACTATTTCTTCAGTATTAATTTCCACTTCAAGTATTTACATTTGCTTGCTTTCCCTCCCTTGTCCTCTTCCATTCCCTTCCCCCACCAAAATGTACTTAGATTTCCCAGGGAGTATAAGTGGTTTAGAGTAATGCAAAACAAATGATAGATTGAGTGTATTTGCAATGGCCTTTGAAAACTGTCCCAGTGTCCAAAGACTGCTCAGTTTTATTTCTCTAAGTGTTCCCTGCTTACTGCTGCAACATGTCATCTACACAGCCAGGAAGTTGTACAAGATATACAAGATTCAAGCCAACAGGATAAAATCCAAGTGATCTTTTAGCCAGCTTTTGAAATGCATATTATTTTGTGACCCGGAACTCCAGAAATTAATATTAGCTGAGTGGTCAAACACAGATGGTCCATATGAACTTTTCTGTGTAACTTCGGATTTGACATGTGAAATGTTTTATATAATTTTAAAATATACCAGGATTTTGAGCACTGTGCTATTTAAGGAAGCACATATTGTTGCAAAAAACAAGGACCTTCTGAGAAGTGATTGTATTTGGCTAGATTTAAGCAGCTTTCAAAATTCATGTAGTAGAGTTATTGAGTTAATTTCCAAGCTAACCTATGGATGAATGAGCAACAACATATTCTGAAAACTTAGATTGTATAATACGCTCAGTTTGGAGTTCACAGAGTCTTAGAATAGTTTGGGTTGAAGGGACCTTGAAAATTATCTGGCAGGCACACTTTCCACTAGACCAGGTGTCTAGTAGATGTCCTACAAGCTTGAAGATATTGAAGTTTGGGTTTGTGAAGATAGGACTTGACTACAAAAGATTCTGCAAACTTTGGTCTGTAGTCAGGCATTAAGGTGTTCAACATGAAGCTAGGGATCACTGGCGGTGTTCAAGGCTGGTTGGACATAGCCTTGGGTGGCATGGTTTAGTGTGAGGTGTCCCTGCCCATGGCAGGGGGGTTAGAACTAGATGATCTTAAGGTCCTTTCCAACCCTAACTGTTCTATGATTCTATGTGGGCTGGGGATCTTGCTGGTAATGGTGCGGAATCAATACCAGAAAGTCAACTCATGTGTACGGACCTCTCCAAAGGGAGAGTCCTGCTTCACTAAGCACACCTATCTGCCTCTTGAGCCAAAGATGCCTGATTTTGGTAAGGGCTGTACATGCCACTCCATGAAATGGCAACGTACCTTTTAACAGTGATGCACTGGACAGCTGCAGGGACTCTGAAGCCCTAAACTCTAAAGTAGAGGTAACCTTTCCTTTGACTTCATCATATGTCTCCCACAAGTATGCAAGAAAATGTTTATCTTTATATCAGCAGTAGCTTTTAGGTTAGAAAATAGCCAAAAGTCACGACATCATTTTCGCTTGAGCATGGTTCTTAATGAAAAATGACTGAATAACTTCTATTTGATACTTGCATTCCCTCAATATATTCTATCAATTGCTTATTCTCCTAGTTCTGATTAATAAAGTGGCTTATTTTTGGTAAAACAGCTGGAGTGAAAGGGGTGTGGGAGGTTAAAACACAATAAAACCAAGGGAGATGAGAGGTTCTCCTGGTCAGTATATGAAGGAAGGAAACACTGAGTTCCTGGAGCTCTGGGCATCACTCTCCCTGTGAGAGGACTGTGAAATCTTTTGGCCATTTGGTTGTTAATGTTCAGAGTAGAATTATATCCTAGTTGTGAGTTTTTTGCCAGGAGACAAAGCTTTCCTACTATTGAGACTGAAGTCTAGAAACTGTAATGGTCCTTTTTGGCACTCTCCTTCAGAGGGGGTAAATGGCGCTGTTTGTTGCATGAAGTCTCTACTGTACATGGTGAATAGGTGCTCCCCTTGCCATTGCTGTGTAGAACACTGAAACTTCTCCCCAAGTGGAGCAGAGCTGCCTGGACAACTCCTACTCATGCTGCTGCTTTCTTCTGTCTCATAGCTTTCCTGTACAGCAAGGTCAGGTAGAGAGCCATCAGGAGGCTGCTGACACTAATTCAGAGCAAGCCTAGCCATTTCTCCTCAGCTTTGCCAAGACAACCATCCAAGACACCTTCCAAGGTGGAATTTCTTTCTTCACTTGATCAAAGCAGCCCTATTACATCTTTTTGGAGCTTTATGTATTAGCATCACATAACATCTCTTTTCACTTAACTACTCCATCCATTTATTATCCATCCAAATGGAATCTGGCAGCGCTTTCTGTATTCAAGGTTTTTTTGATCAGTAGTTGTATCTGTTGTTGGTCCAGAAAATGTCAGCTTTCATCTGTCCTCAGCCTCGCACGGAGCTTTTCCTTTTAAACCAAAATTGTTGTTTAAGTATTTAAACGTGTATTTGTTTAAGTAGCAAACTGGTGCGTCCTCTACTCATGTCAAATTTCACTTAACTTTCACTAGGCTTTGCTTGTCTCATGGCTCAGCAGATAACATATTAATGGCCTGCAAGAAAACCCAGCAGGATGTATCCTGGAGAGAAAATGGACTATGTCTGGATTTCCTGATGGTCCTTCATTTGGATCTTACTCAGGAAGATGTTAGAACTCTCATGGAACAAATACAGCTGCTTCTTTGCTTGTACTACACCCACAAGGAAAGATTATCCATGGTTACTCCTCTTATATCAAAAGTTGCTGGCATTTCCTAAAGGGACGTTAAGTTCTGTGGTTTTAGACCGATAAATGGCTGTCATTTAATGCTCCAACCAATCCTCCTAGTAATTACAATCAGCAGGGTTCCCATGCTGTGCATCAGTGATGGTTCATGAACTTGCTTCAGTAACTTCCCATGAGCCATCAGCTGAGTTGACACAGCTGAAGCAGACAAGTCAAAGTACAGTTATGTAGCTTTGTTGGTTTTTTTTTTAAACCTAGTTTCCTAAAGTAAAAATTTCCACCATCACACTGTAAGTCAGGCTCTGTACCTGAATACCCTGCGAGGTTTCATCCAAATTTGACAGACAGATATGTCAGCCATAGCAAGATAAGCCACTGGAGAAAAGAGAGATTAAATTCATGCCCCCCAATCAGAAACAGAAGTTGCCTTATAATCTCAAGTAAATCTCCAGATCCCACAAACTACTCATAGGAAAAGCATTCCTGCTAAAGGAGATGTTCTGATTTAATTTTGTGTGTTACTACCCAGAGAGTGGCCCAACCCTGAGCCAGGGAGCCAAAGGAAACAAGGCTTTTCAGGTTCTGTTGCTCACAGATTGGCTTCTTGTTAAATGTATTCCTAACTTCACCATCAGAGGTGCGTGTGAGCCTTTGGGTTTTGGTTTTAAATATGCAAAGATGTTTTTTCCATTAAATATTGTGCAACTGACCTGGGAGGTACACTTCCAGTACTTTCTTTACTAATAATTCCTGAGTACAGAAGGGAAATGGAACCTGAGGGCAGGGGGCACAGAAAAGCATTAGATAGGATGGCAACCTGAGAACATCGCTGGTGTGGGACAGAGGCTTGTATAAGGTTAGAATGCAAACATGTCAGATTCATATAATGTGGTGTGATGTCTCCGAGATCCCAGAACTCTGCCTGGGACATTAACATTTGGACTACAACGATCTTCTGAGTGTTGAAAAAACATTAGGTCTGTTGCATGACAGGGAACACACAGGGGCTAGTTTTCAGCTCTATAGTTTTAGTAGACCCTCACAAGTGACGGAGGAAATGTGTTGGAGCTGAACCCCACTTTTCAGGCATGAAGCTCTCCTCCAAGTCTGCACGAGCATTTGTTGTGAAGTATAAAAGAAGGAAAACAACATTATAGGAAGCAACAATGCCATATAGGCTCTAGGTAGGGCTGCCTAGCATGAGGACAGTGGTTCTGATGATAAATATTTCATAGGTCGTTCACGTCTGGTGAAGGTGTGCAGCAATGCATGAAAGTTTCATATTCCCTCATCAATCTCCTTTTTGCAGCAGTCATGTTCACTGGAGGGCCTCACTCTCCCAATCCTTGCTAATGAGGGAAGAAATCACCGGTTTTGACATTTTCTAAATAGGAAGAGCTGAGGCAGAGAAAGCTCCATCTGTTGAAGTAAATTAGGAGAGAAAGAGGCACACAGAGCGAGTCTCAAAATACCCCCCAGATGTCCAGCTCCCCTTGGCACCACACATTAAAGAAATTCCTCTAAGTTTTCTATCTGCATCTTTGCAAACCTAAATCCCTCTGAATGTCTGTCACTAAATCATCCACCCATGGTTACAGAACACATTTGAAGTATCACAGGGAACTGGTCCTTCTTCAGTAACAAAAATGGTGTTTCATTGCTGACTTTTCCATCTCGTGTGCTGTGTTCTACAGAGTTTGTCAGCTTCAACCGGGCACGTTTCAGCTGCCAAATTCCTTGTTGAAGCAAGCTTCCAAACTGCTTTTCAACAGGAAAAAGCATATATATAAGTATGTATCAGTGTATGTGTATATATATATTTAAAAACATAGTGTGTGTATGCATATGTTTGTACACAATATAGATTTACAATATCAAGCAAAGAAGAAATGCGAGAGCTTCCAAGACTCTCAGCTCTCTTTTCAAGCAGAATTATGCTGTCGCTAGTGGCTTATTTGAAATGCAAGTGCTAGGTTGCACATTGTCATCTTTATGTGCTAAAACGTAAAGATGGCAAATGAACTCTAGGAAATTCTGAGTGGCTTTTTCCCTTGTTAACTCGTTTAATCTTTCCAGTAAACTCCTCCCCACCAGAAGCTCAGCTGGAACTGCTTGCTTAAATTTATTTTGCTTAAAAAACAGGAACTGAGCCTTAAACCCATTATTAATAAACAGTTTATTTTTTACCATGAGGCATCCAATGTAATTCATACATTTTTGTCCATTTAATTAAAGACACCTTCCCAGCTGTTTCTCTAATTACCTTAATCTAAAGCCAATAAATTCAATGTGTGCTTTGCCAGTAATGTCAGGGACCTTGGTGCAAGCACAAACACTTTCAGGTTCCTTCCCTTGTCACCCCACGTGTTACCAGGTCCTGATTTGTCCTGAGATATGCTTGAATTTCTGGGGTCTCTGCTTCATCACCAGCAGGCTGTCCAAGGTGGATGCTGCCATGCCTGGCCCACCTCTTGTCTTCATCTTTTTTCTTATTCCCCTTGAATTCAAAAGTGGACCTGTAAGATATTGAAGTAACTTAGGCACAGCTCTCCTAGGGAAGCAAGCCTGAGCAAGTGTTTGGCTACGTCAATGGCAATGACCCTTCAAGCTAACCCGTATACAAGATCATTTCCTATGAAATGGAGTGGGATGTTTCAAGCAGCTGGCCGGAGAAAGGAGTTTGTCTGTGACTATTATCCAGAGGAAAAAAAAATAGATCTCTCATTTTTAGTCCTTTCTACAGCTGGCTCTCTGAGTCTTCCTAGTTCAGGAGTAACCATATGAGTTCATGGAAAACAATTCTACTGAGGGCTATGAAATACAGTGATACCACCGTGACTCCAGAAATCACCCCTGAAGTTTGTTAGAGAGGTTTCGGGGAAAAAATGAGATGAGAAACAGAAGATAAAAGTAGCTGGAAATGTCTGGGTTGATAGAATACACCCCACTTTCAGTGACCTGAAAAAGAGGGGAAAGTGGGTTGACCTTTGTTTATAGAGATGTGCCAAAGATGAGTGGTTTTAATTCTCTGCATCTTGCCTTTAATTCACCTCTATTCCCAGTCATCGTATGCTGTAGTAGCATCTGTGACATGATTCAAATGGGGGTAAGAGAGAGCATGTGATGTCTGCAGGTAGGAGAAACCAAGACATGTCAATAATTATAGATAGTTAGGGATTATTCTGAAAAAACACAGAATGTGACCAGCCATCTCTCTGTGATCTGCTCTCATTTTTTCAGTACCCAGAAAGCTGCCTTGATGCTCAGTGTTTTAGTGTGAAGGGCAGACAGAAAAGGGATGAAAATGCTCCTGTAATGTTTTTTTCAAGCACCTGAGCCACCTCTGCTGACCAAGTAGCTGCACTTTTGTGACTGTATCATCTCCATGGTGACATCAGCACTGGTTTGCCATTAGATAGCACTTCTCTGAAAGGGAAATTTAATCGATTGGATTACTTTTTCAAGTAATTGGGGAGGGAATACAAACAGGGAAGCTTTGCAAGGCAGAGTTTGTTTTTACTTATGATGTCCTTTAAAACAAAGATTAACCATCTGCTCAGAAAAGTCCTTGTAGAGCTGATTCAAAACTGAAAGTAACAACCAAGCAGAAGTGTGCCAATAGTAGAAGTGTCTTGAGAACTGTGTCACAAGCTGCAGGCTATGAGAAATCTGCTTTGTTACAAGAATCCATGACAGCTTGAGTGCTGGATGTTTTGGGTTAGTTTCCCCTTTTTTGGATTTTTAGTGTTACTAGCTTTTGCAGTTGAGTGGTTGGTTTGTTTGATTATTTCTATGAACCCTATAAAAGAAAGCTTTTTTAGTATGGAGAAAGCCGGAAGAGAAAGATGAAGGCAATCCCTCTGTCCTTGAAGGTAGATTACCTCTGAAACACTTGACCTGTTTTGGGATTATTCCCCTCAGCAGCCCTGCCCAGACTGTTTCCTTAAGGCAGGATCACTAACAAAAGCCTGAAGGACTGTGCTGGGACTAGGGACATACTTGGCAGAGCATCAGCTTCATGCACTTCAGCAAAACCAGAGCCAGTGCCGCTTGTCTGAACTGGGTCCTGTGCTTGTAGATTTAACCTCACTTTCTGCTACAGTCTTCTGATATGTAAAGAAAGCAAATCCAAGTGTGCCACTGTGTTCACTGAGGCAGCAACTTTATTTTTTTTGGGGGGTGGGGAAGGGGGTGTAGAAAATTCCCTTCCTGCAGTTCATGGTGTTCTTCTAAACTATTTATGTCTACTTTAGGATGGCATCACTGTTTTTGTTTTCAAGGCTTCTCTCAGATCTGAAAGTAAAGATTGGGCTGACTCTCCATTTGAAATAAAGAGGGAAAGAAATTTAATGCTGTAGGCAGGTGGCTTTAATGCAGCAATTCCCAGGAGCATTCGACCCTCATGCGTGGTGGGGACAGAGCTCTCAGCCCACTTTCCCTTTTGTTTCCTCTTCATTTCTCTGCCTTCTTCATTACTTGATGATAGTTGTAACTTAGAAACATAGAATCCTAGAATAGTTACGGTTGGATAAAACCTTAAGATCATTCAGTTCCAGCCCCCCTGCCATGGGCAGGGACACCTCCCACTAAACCATGTCACCCAAGGCTCTGCCCAACCTGGCCTTGAACACCGCTACCAATGGAGCATTCACAACTTCCCTGGGAAACCCATTCCAGTGCCTCACCACCCTTATGGTAAAGAATCTCTTCCTCAGATCCAATCTAAACTTTCCCTCTTTAAGTTTGAACCCGTTACCCCTTGTCCTCTCACTACAGTCCCCCATGAAAAGTCCCTCCCCAGCATCCCTATAGGCCCCCTTCAGATATTGGAAGGCTGCTATGAGGTCTCCACGTAGCCTTCTCTT
>JASSUY010001701.1:0-47077 GCA_032466535.1 Forpus xanthops
CCTATCTTCATAGGGGAGGTGCTCCAGTCCCCTGATCATCCTTGTGGCCCTCCTCTGCACTTGTTCCAACAGTTCCACGTCCTTTTTAAGTTGAGGACACCAGAACTGCACACAGTACTCCAAGTGAGGTCTCAAGAGAACAGAGTAGAGGGGAAGGATCACCTCCCTTGACCTGCTGGCCACGCTATCACCAGAGGTTCTGTTTCAGCATCTTTTTCCTTTTATCTATGTTCTGTTTAAAGTTGATTCCTAGAATTATCTGCCATACTACCATGTAATGATACAAGTCAGTGTAAGCAATGGTGTAACATACCCTCTGTTTTCTTAATCCATTTCTTAATTTTTAGTACCAGTTGCAAACCACTTTTACATAAATGAGCTCTTGAGAGTCAAACTCTGGCCTCTGATTCACATCATTTGGACAATATGCAGGGTTTGTGAGAAGAAAAGCTTTATTGAGCATAACGAGTTGCCAGAGCTCTTGAGTCAGGCTGCTGGTCACGTCAGCCACAAGACTCGGTCTCATTCCTGACTTCCTCACAACACCTTTACTGCTTGTAAAACGCAGCTCCTCTTCCACTGCTTGCCCTGGGGGCAAGTTCTGGGTTAACTGGGTCCTGAGGAAGTTACCCAGGAGGTAGCTACACCCGGCTGGGGCTGGGACTGCTTCCCTGCTGTGCCAGGACACAGCGCTGAACACTGGCTATCCTGGTATCACCAGGGCTGTCCTGTGACCGAAGAGGACCCTGGTCATTTTTGGCTAATGCCAACCATTATTATACATGTTTGTCTGTTTGTATCCTGGGCAGAATTCCCTGTTGCATTTCTTTACTGTTATTCCAGTGCAATAAGTAAAGCCAAATTAGAACAAAACTGGAGTAAATGCTGTTGTGAAATCGGGCCTGCTGCCTTCTAGCACACTTCAGACACCACTGAGAGCTCTCATTTTGTACCATTTATAAATTCTCCTCTCACACTTTATAGGAAACTTTGGTTATCAAGCTGCAAGCCTGGCACTAGCAAAAGTGAATCATTCCATTTTGTTGGGAATAATTAACGATGTGGTCCCAAAGTGACTTTTATTATTATTTGTAATGCAGTAAGGCCTGTGGAAAAGTTGTACAGTGACAGGACAAAAGGCAGTCAGCTATCCCTGCCACTGCTAAAGGTCAGAACTTCTACACAGACCATGCTAACAATTTGGGGGAATTTAGCTGTTGATAAGGTACTTAAATGATAAAACAAATGCCATTCTTTAATAGTGCCCACAGCACTATTAAACACAGAATTCAAATCTTGTAGAGGGAGGCAATGGTTGCAGTTTCCATTTTTACATTCAGAGGAACTGAGGGACAGGGGAAGAGAGACAGTTCCAGCACAACTCACGCTGAGCCCCGGTATCTCTTGGCACAGTGGCAGTTACCCCTGCTTCCTGGCCAACCAACAGCAGCAAGCACTGGTAATACTGAGACCACTGATAATATCTGATATCTGGAAAACACCCACCAATTTCTGGAATTCAAAACAATAGTTTCTGATAATTCAAACAGAATTTACATTACGACTTGGTAACCACAGCTTTATTGGAGGCTTCTATGGTAAGCAGATACCACTCCAGCAAATCTCACACTATGTACTTCCACAAGAGACCCCATTCTCAATGAGCAAATCACCAAAAAAGGCAGAATAAACCGCAGACAAGTCAGAAAAAGAAAGCCATCTAATCATTAATTCACACTGATGTTTTCTGTTCAAAGAGAACAAAGTTGAGTGGAAACCAGACCTCACATTAAAAGCTATTCAAATCTAGCAAGTTCTATTTGCTGCAGCATCTACCTTTTTCTGAGATCCTTTTAAGGCCTGTATGCTTGCACAAGTACACATGGCTTAAAACGCCATCTATTTGCCTGTTTAGAAGAGAAAAAAATGTGAATGATATGCTCCACAACAGCCCTGGAGATGTGAATCTTCCTTAATGCAGGTCTGTGGTCCATGGTCATTGTTTTGCCAAATGACCAACCAGCAGTGAACTGTTTGAACTTTCAAGACCCACCAGCACTGAACTTGAAATGCTCTAGGCCTTCAACATCTGAAGATTTGAGATGGTTCACTGTGGTATTCCTTAAGGTCTCCACTTTGTGACAAAGTGTTTCAGTAACTTCTCCATTCAGGATCATACACAGGTCTTCATCTGGAGGTTGTGAGCTTTCCTCAGGTCAGATCCCTGGCCTGCAAACTAAGCTGTAGCCAAATATTTCTGTGCAGTGAGGGCATGCCATAGAGCATTTGTAGTTATATCCCACGCTAAGAGAAAAACAGCAGCTTAAATGATCTGGCTTGTACTTTAGAATAATTTTAAAACCCCATAATAATGGTTTTCTATGCATAGATTGCCCAAATTGATGCTTTTATCAATAAAAAAAAAAGTGGTATGAACATTTTCAGCTGTTTAAAATCAAATGTAGTTTCTAACATTTATCTTTCTGGAGATTCCAGCTTAAGGGTAACAGGAATAGAGTGCCCAGCATGCACAAACTGAATCCCTTTCAGATGAAAAAGAGTCATCTTTAAGGCACTAGTATAAAATTCCATGGTTTTTTTGTTTATGATTAAATTCAAGGGTCAGTTAGAATACCCTGCGCTTCAGAGCTGATGTCCTCTGAAGTCAAGTAGCTTTGGGATTCTGGGGTTACCTGCAAGCAAGAGTTGTGACTGCCTTTGTGAAATGTTACCTTGCAGGCAGCTGAAGAGCATGTATGTGTGGGCATTACACCTCTCTGATTTTCAGCAGCTGTTCATTGTACTCCAGCATCTTTGAGATCTCTCTGATTTGCCTCTTGCAATCAGGACCAGCCACCTCCCATCTCACAAAATGCTTTAAAGGCAGCCACATAAAAATTATGCATCCAGTAGTCCCCAGAAGGCTGAGAGACCTATTTCCTCCCCTTTTCCCTCCACCTGACACAAGTCTGGTTACTCCACAGGCTAGGAGAGCTATAACTGAGCTCTGAGGACCAGTTAACTCCTCATATACCAGCATCAATACAAAAGTTTTGGTGTGCTATGCTCTCGTCTGCTGGCATCTCAACACAGATGTGCGCGCTAGACAAGATGACAGAGAAGAAATTAGTCTTTAAGTCTTGCAAATCATCAGCCAACACACATTCAAAACAAGAGCATTAAATAGGTTGGTGCTTGCATCACTTCAAGCAAGTAAATCCAGCTTTCACTTTACCAACAATTTTGCCTAACTGAAAAAGAACTTCTCACTCCCCTCTTGCTGCCTCAGGTGTATTAATTTTACAGGCAGGCTGGAGCTGACTTTCCATCCCCCATTTGAGTAGAAGCTGTAGTACAAACACTACATTCTTCTGGCCCAAAGGGAAATGCTTGCTGCCTGCGCTTCAACAGCTGAGCTGCATAGCACTCTGGGAGAATTAAATATGGCACAGTAGTTCTATTGTTTAATATTATTAAAACTGCTTGCTCTCTGGTGAGTCTGGAAGATCCGGGAGTGTAGCAACAAGCACTAATCTGTTTCATATCTACCAGCTAGTTCTCTTCTTTCTAGTGGATACCACTTGCTAGTTTCATTTTAGAACTGACTACAGACACATCAGGATACAACAGATATCCAACCTTATCAGTTTTATTTTTAGTTTACACGCGTGAATTTCAGTGACAGTTTTCTTTGAACCATCTGGATTTGAGCAGTTTGACTAAAAGGAAGTTCCAGTCTATCAGGAAAACTTCCAATTACTTAATGTCAAATAAACTTTTCATGGCCCTATCTACCAATATTGTAATTGCCACAAACAGACCAAGTAAAGCACAAAAGGTACAGCACAAAAATAGCATAAACCACCCAGTGGATCTGTTAGGACTCTTAGAAGACCTCTATTTTGTACTAAGCCTTCACTTGTTATGGAACAAACTTGCTTTTTCTGTTGCTATGAATAAGCCATCTTTTGCACTGGCACAGTTCAGGCTTTACTGACCATAGTAATTTTTATTCTCTCCTGCCATCCATCATCACGAAAGCAACATTTCCCAAGCAGTGTCAAATGACCTGCAGCAAACTGCTGTCAGATCACAGCTGGGCAGGCAGCGAGCTGAGATTTCCCCTCCTGATCAAATGAGCTCCTGTCATTGCTATTTTATCATACATATCTCCATTCTTCACATATGTGGACATCCTGGATGGGCCAGCTGATTTGAGTCCCCTGAGACTGGATTCTAACAGTATGGAGCTATCACCTTTTTCTTCTTCTTCCCCATTCTTCCAGCCATCTGCCACACACAACAGTTTTACATAGCTTATTCAGGTGTCTGTGAACCTGCTGGACACCACTGGCATGTGGTTTTCTGTGTGGTCCAAAAGGTGTGCTCTGCCCACCTTAGGTAAGAACAAATTCACTTGTGCTCTGTCCAGTATCCTGCTTGGGAACTACTCTAAAAGACAGCGAAGACGCAGTCTCCAATATGTGATTTCACAGGTAGAATAAATTCCAAGTCAGTGGGACAGAGGCCAGTACAGTGAGAGAAACGTTCCATAATGGTAATAAACATTTCAGTATTTTTATTTATTGAATGCAGGTTTCCCAGGATGACTGCAACCACCTATTGACATTTGAGAAAACCTCTCTTTTGAGAGGTTCTTGGCATGCAAGCCATAGAAAACTTTGTCTCCAAGAAATGAATACTTGATATTGCAGGAATATTCAAGAGGTCTTTTTAAAAACTACAAGAAGTTTACAGTAGTGCATTCTTTTTTACCCTAAGGTTTAGCATTAATTTTGCTGGTTCACACCAATGATCAATCCAAAAGGTTAACATCAGGCTTTATCATAAGGAGGAAAACAGACAAATGGATTCCAGGTCTGGGGATTCCTTCTTTCTTTTGACCACTTTGAACTTCACTGGCTGAGGGGATGACTGATTGGTTTCCTCTAATACAGATGCCTCTTCATTTCTGAGGACCTACAGCGTAGTTCGAAACCTGACACTGGTTTTCTGCTCAGTCTGGTTCAGTAACACACAGTGCTTCTGCCAGCCCACAGGCTCATTAGGTATTACATGCCCGGTAGATGGGATCACTCATTTTCCTTAAGTACAGTAGAACCTTTTTACAGTTATGCCAGTCCCCCTAAACTCTGCATGCCTTTAATGAAGTGGGGACTGCATTATTATCAGAATTGCAATTAAGTAGAATTTGATGCAGCAAAGCAACTTTGCATTCTGATTCTCTTGCAAACAGAATTTCACTCTGTCTGGATTTGTGGTAGGCACACTCCATTATATTTAACACAGAAAAAAATCTGTTTGAAAAAAAAATTACTGTTATATATAGCATATACAAGGCAATCTCTGCACATTCTGCCTACAAGTAGCAATTCCTTTCCAAAAGAACTGCTGAATATGTCAAAGAAGATACTACTGCTATAAAATGAGTTATTACATGATTTTCTCTCTAGAAATACACAAGCAACCTATATGTTCCCACCTCCTAGTGAAGTTTCACAGGACTAAAGCTACGGCAATCAAGGTCTCAGCAGAGCAGTTTCCCATGAGGCAGCTCTTTAACAAACAGCCCATCAGCAAGGAAGCCCATAAAGCACTCTGCCACTGTAGTCATTAACTGGGAAACAAATCCTTCTGGGTACCAAATATCCACTCAAGATGAAATCCTGCTCACTGTAAAGTTCATTGACATGAGTACTGCCTAGATACACTCTCTCGAGGTACACTGTATTTTTCAAATGAAGTAGAAGGACCATAATTATGCAGACAGTAATCTATAGATCTCAAATAGCCTCATATAAATTACTGAGATTTCCAGGAAAGAGAAACATTATCTGACATACTTGCATCAGATACTTTTTACCACCTGCATGAAGGCAAGGAAACTTTCACTGACAGTCTTGCTGCAGTTACAAAGTTCACAGGAAACATTTGTAACATGCAGGGATAAGAACATGCAGTTAAGGAGAAAAGATAGGAAAACATGGAATAAATCCGGAATTTAAACATGTGCATTCACCTGCAAACTGCATAGTCAGATATCTGTGGTATAAAACCGTGAACACTTAGGAGCAGTCAGCTAGCAGTGGTTAAAAGGTGCACTTGATTGAGCAGATGTGGACAGTGCAGGTGTCATTTGGACAGTGACTTTAAAACAGTGCTTCTCTTCCCTATAATGTGGGCAGGATGTCAGCAAATCTCTTTCAGAAGCTTTATCAGTCTCAAGTTACAAGTCCTCAGACCCTACAGTGAGCCCTTCCACAGGGGTGTATGAACACCAGAGCACTGTGTATGATCTTTGAAACACGCAGGCTCTCTGCTCCCCATGGCAAGGACTTAAAACGTGAGCAGAGCTGAGCCAACAGTAGTGCAACTAAACAGTTTCTCAAATATTAGGATCACCTTCTGCACAATTTTATTGACACTTAAATCTATCCAGCTCATCTAAAAAGGTTTGATGCTGTAGCTGAGAGTTGCACACTTGTCCTATGATAGGAATCGTGCTGGAGGTGTGCATACATGAGAAGCCTGGGCCACTCTGTCACATGCCACAGAGCTCCATGGTGCATCATTTAGCTGGGTAGCAATATCCTCATTTCACTTGGATAACAATGATGAATTAGAAAATGGAGCTACATGAAAGAGGCTCCACTTAAGTCATTATACAATGAAATGGTGCCAACCTGTGCAAAAAAAAAACCTGGCATTCATTCAAAATCAATCTCTCTTGAGATAGAAATTCTGGCATCTGACAAGATGGAAGCTCATTTATTCTGTTTTGTAACTATCTGAAATATGTTTCCGCCCTGAACATTTTTGCTTTCTCACTCTCCTGGCTTTTCTAAGAAGGATGCAATGGGCTTAGGCCTTCTGCCGCGAGTGCGAAAGCTTTATGCCAAAGAACAAAGAGAAAATAGACATTAAAGTCCTGTCTGGCAACACCAGTAATAAGGTTGCAGTCACCATTTCCTCCTTCCTCCCCTGCACCAAGTGTCTCGTCCCAGACAGTAATCCAGACTGCTGATAGCTCTGGCAGGGAGCTTTTACCAGAAATTTTAGCAGGAAATGTTAATTTGCAAGCCTTGGTGTCTTTCCCAGGGGAGGACACACGCGTCTGCATAACCAAACCACGGGGCCCAGAGCTCCTCAGACCTGCCTGCAACACGCAAAAGAGAAATCCCTCGGTACCTCTAGCAAAGCTGAGTAAAAACCAAACTGTGCTCATTTATTTTCTTTTGCTTTTCCCCCAAGCAATGAAATACTAGAAGAACATCCAAAGCAAACAGAAAAATTCTATTAATGAAATATCCAAGCTAGGGCACTTTCATGACGTAACTCTGAGCTCAGCTGGATTTCTAGGACACAGAACCTCGCTGGAAATTTGTGAGATGAGAATAAAACAAAACCATTGCTATGTGCAAAAGTCCCACTGCATTCCTATAAACCAGTTTAGTGGTAAAGACAGCCTGCGTGAAACAGTAAATATAACACACACATTACAAATAAATTCAATGTCAGGGATAGTTTTCTAGTATAAAGTCTCATGTCTCATGTAGCAGACAAAGGATAAAATAGACTCACTTTATTAACAGTTCCAATAAAGCTGCAGTAAAACTACAGGCCACCTGGAGAATTAAAAAACAAAAATAAACCTATAAATTCATTGAGATTTGATGTAGATTGAACTCCTGAATCAGACCGCCTGATTTCTTTTTCTTCTTCTATGAACTTTGAACATACAGATGCAATTACTTACTATGGATGTAAGACAGAACAGTGTCCTCAATTAGGAAAGCTTTTATCAATCATGGAAGTTTCATTTGACTTGTTTTATGTGTTTGCATGTTCCTTTGAGCAGGACAAATGTTCTTACCACATCCATATTTATGTGGCTAGCAGATATTTCTGCATCTCTTTTGTCTTTATCCTCCAAAGACAAAACAAATGGTGTGCTGCTAAATGTTGAACTTTGCAATTTTGGTACTATGTTGCAACAGGAATATATTTTGACTAACTCAATGAGCCACTAACATGTACAGTCAAAGCACTTATCATGGAACACCAAAATCCTGCTTTTTTTCCTTCACTGCTTAATTTGAATCAGTATGTCGAACTCTGGGTGACACTGAATATACTACGAGATGTAAAATTTTATCCAGTTAAAATTTGTAATCTAATTTTGCTAAGAACATTCAAATGCATTCCAACAAAATAAACCTTCTGTGAAACAGCAGGAAAATATTAGAGGTGGCATCAAACCACTACTCTATTAGACATAAATTACTCACAGTATGTTCCCCACAAAACAGACTACCAAAATGTGCAGGCCACAATATGAGGCTGTACTCAGAAATACTTTCCAGATGAAGCAAGCAAGATTTACAGTGGTTTCGTGACACAATTGACAATTTCCTACTATTGGAAGAGCAATTCTCTAGTGCATTTGCTGCCTCCTTGCACACCTCCTGTTCTGAGTTCAGTGAGCAATGACAGCTAAAAAGGGCACTCATACAAACAGAAGGTCTTTCTCAGCTCTCTGTGTCCTTCCATCCCTGTGCAGCTCGCTCTGACTGCCAAACAGCTGATCACCTGTGAATTATTTTGTCAGACAGATCTAACACATTGCGTACCAAGCGTGTATGACATTTCAGCCTCCTGCCCCCTCTTTATTCTTAAATAACACAACCTGGACACCGCTACCCATATACTCTTTGGAAAGAAAGTAAAGTATGGTATGCTTGAACCACAAACTAGTAGTACTTAAAGCATTTAAGATTGATCTGTTTGTTTTACAAGAGAAACATGCCTATTTGGGAATAATATTTTGCTGATACTGTCAATGTGGAACTATGGGTGCCTCAATTCCTATCCCACATACTACATTTCTACTTCAGACTACATTTTAAGACAGAATTTTACAGTTAATGACAACTTAGTAACTTAACTGATGATTTTGATTTGTAATTCTCTTTCATATTTTTAGCCCATTCTATGATTTTTAAATCTGCATGGTATATAGAGTTACCAGAACCACCATCTGACTGGCTTGCTGTTTTTTCTAGAGTAAGAAGAATCTTTTGGCTCTGACAGTCAATAAAAAACACTTCTTTTCCAAAGTTCAACTTGAAGAATTTAGTTACAGCCTTTACAAGGGGCACTATGCAAATCAGCATTTCCCACATAAGCAGCTTTTCACAGTCTGCAGCAAGAAACGCCTTCTGGTAAGTACAGATCTATTTTTTACAGTACATGATAACATATTTCCTCGTTGAAATGTTCCATTATTTACAGCATTTCTGTTATTTTTATTTTCTTTCTAATCTAGTGATTACTGTTCCGTCACTGCAGTGTCTAACAGTTGTTTTCTCAATACAACTCTCCCAGTCTCATCTGGAACTCTCCCAGTTTCATCTGGTTGGAAAAACTGTGTCCTTTTGATTGCAAACCACTGTCAATGGTGAGAGCATTAATTTCATTCTCTGTTCTGACATCTAACACAAGACTGAATGACTGGAACCTCAAGCTGATTATATCAGCACTCCAGGAGTCAGAAGCAAACATCTGGAATTTATTTGCTAGAAATAAATTGAATTACATATTTTCAGGAGTTTTAGCTTGCACCTGTACTTATAAATCTCCATAAGGGCAAGTTATGAATCAATTTAATCATGAGCAGGAGGCAGAAAGCTGATTCTCAGCCCTTCAGTTCAACCCCTGTCAATGGCCCCAAGAAGAAGGCCCATACTAAGATGCCCTGGAGGCACAACTTGTTCAGAGTTCTCTTCCTCTGGAGAGTAAGGAATACACTATATTAGGCCTCCTGAGGCCCACCAAGCTTTCAGTGCAAACCTCCAGACAGCTCTGTAGAGCAGTTTGGATGGCAGAGCATGCTCTCTTTGTCCCCTCTCCTGGATGATGAAGGGGAATGGAAAAGAGAACAAGAGGAATTTAAGAGGGCAGTACTGCAAACAGAATAGGGATGTGGGGAGCAGAGGTCAAAAGAATCAAACACCACCACTGTTATTTGATAGGAGGGCACAAAAGTACAGGATGAACCTCTGAAAATATGCAGAGGAGGGAACAGGGAATACACAGAGAGGAAGATAGGCAGGGGAGAAACAAAGAGAGAAAAGCCCCTGCCAGCTGCTTGGATGAAATGTTACCTTTGCCTAGGCACTGGACTCATTGTCTGCAGCTGTCTGCTTTCCTGCTTCTTTCCTGAGTCTCCCTATGCACAGGCAAGTGCTTGTTCCAAATCGGAAGGTGACTGATGTGAGTCCTGTGCTATGGGCAGGTCTATACTATAGTCAACTTCAGTATTCTTACTTCTGCAGAGCACAAGGTTTTCACTGACTCAACTGTAAACTGACCACATCTTATCCAGCTTGGTAGCCTGTCTCAGGGAATATTCATATTTAGGGACTGTAATGAGACAACCCCCTTGAAAATGCAACCAAGAACCTGGAGATGCAAAGCAAATTCACATAGGTATCCATGGCCAGGATGAACTGCATCCAGCTTGTAACATACTGACTATGGGCCACACTAGAGATGCAGGATGCAGGAAGAACAGGAACTCTGTACTGGGCAGGAACCAGTTATATTCCCTTCTGACCATAAAAGAAGATACTGAGAAAAACAGCTTTTTTTTTTTTTTTTTTTTTTTTTCTTTTCTGCACAGACCCAGGCATGCAGAAGTCAGAAAACACAAAGAGAGCTCAGCATTTCAATGAGGTGAGAGACCGCATGCTCCACACTCAGTACTTCACACACTCAGGCTATTTTCAGTTACCGAAAACATTACTGGGACAGTGTAGTGAAACTGAATTTAGCAGAGAAAGGCACTAGGCAAAACGTTCTGGCTTAAACCTTAAAACAGAAGATGAACTTAACCGTACCAATGGTGAGTCAGTTCCTTATATACCTCTCCAGAATACCCTGTTGGTCTGTTGACAGATGTTCCCTGACTTTTCCACTGCCCTGCAGGGCAAATCCAAATGTTCTGAATTGCATTTTCTTTTTCTGTTTGGTTGCATAGGTTTGTTTTTTGTTGCTTGATTGGGTTTTACTTGTTTGGTTGTTGTTTTAATAAAAGACCTTACAAGATTTCTTACAAGAATTGCTTTCATGAAGTGATCAACTGCTCTTTGCCAAACACACAAGCTCTTTGAAGAAAGGAAAAATAGGGTTTGGAGACTTGAGTAACTCTGGGGAGAGCCATCTGGAGTATGACATGACAGACCTAAGAAGAGGTAGAGCTCAGTAGCTGTAAGACCTAGTCCATAAAACCCCATCAGTTCAAACTGTATTAGTACTGTACAGTAATGGCAAGAGAGCAATACGCAGTGACGTTGTATTTAGGGCACTAGTAAGACATTTTTCTTGATGCTGGGAATCATCCAGGACTATTTCTGTAGGCTCTCAGCTGCTTTGTGAAAACTGGGAGCTAATGATGATCTTAACCGAACTAAAACTTTAAAACTGCTTCTCATATTATGTAAAGACTCATCACTGTATTTATAATGTTCTGAGCCTTAGGCATAAAAACCACTGCAAGTAAGATGAACTAATGAAGACTCGAGTATCATACAGCAAACAGCGAGCCCTGTGAAACCACCCACAAGGTGGTTTCTTTTTTGCAATAGGTGCTTCCTCTTGCTATGAATGACAGGAGGCTAGCACGATGATGATGATGATAGTATTATTGACTAAAGCTGCTCCAAGCTTTGCCTGGAAGAATTGTTGAACTGAGGTCTGCTCTGCTCATCACTGGTTCCTGTCCAAGTGGAAGTTAATAACCCTGTGGCACTGGTCAAAAAACAAGCAAACCAAAAATGTAAGGGGATCAGACCCCTGCCAGAGTTTCAGTACTCCTGAGTTCAGCAACCTGACTGCTGCACTAGCTAGTAGAGGAACTAATGATGAACGCATTGTTGACGGTTCCTCTGTCTACAGAATTACAGCATTCACAGCTTCACAGTCAACAGCTTGCAGAATGTTTTGCAATACCTGGACGAAAGTGTTTTCACACATACGTCACACAGCACCACATTATAAACTATTTCAGGCTGCTTCAGGAAGATATGAACACACTAGTGGGGAAAAAAATAATTCAAAAGACGTTTAAAAAATCCCCACAACCTGAAACAAATATGAGGTTTTATCACTGCCCCATATTTAAATTGTCAGCTTTATCCTCATGGTAAGTAGGCAGCTCTAGTTCACAACTGAACACCTACTTTATTTATTTAGCTACGCTGCATTTAACCTTACATCCTGTCTGCTGGGTGCATCCGGCTCCACAGACCTCCACACAGCAAAGCCTTAGCATGAGGTGGGGGAGCTACTTTCCACAAGCCAAAAAACAGGAAATTTGATGACATTGTTCAGTGAGCAGACGTCAGCAGAGAGTGATACAAAAGAGTAAACAACTTCCTAGCAGCAGCAGACAAATGGGCCGGAACTACTGGAATCCTGTGATGTCTGGTGTGTTTTGTATGAAAATTACTGTCACAATGAAACAGGGAAAGAGCTTCGGCTGATACAGATTGGGGCTGCTCCCTGGATACCTAGGAACTACACCAATTTGGTCTGTTTGAGATCCGACTCCAAGTCTTTACCCTTATGATCCTGACAACGTAATTTTTGAGAATTCACATTGCTGATATTCTAAATATTTTGTAAATGTTCTCATTATTTTAAAACAGTTGATTTAAATAAAAAGGATAAACTTCAGTAAACGGAAGGTGGTGTCAGAAATGCAGGTTATACTACCATCAGTCTTACACCTACATACCATATATATACATAATCACATATAATATTCTTGTTGAAATACTTTGATACGAAGGAAGATCAGGACTCTGCTGGTGGAACCCAACAGTAGGTATGACATCTTCTTTCTGGATTTCCTTGTTTGCTTTGTGGAATCTGCTCTTGTATTTTCCAGCTATGGGCAAATGTCAAATATGATCTGAAAAAATAATCTGTCAGCTAAGTGTATGATGACTCAAAGACAGGTTATAGCCGACAGAAAGGAAGCATAGGGAAGACATTTTTGCTCTAACTGAATGCCATTCTGCTCGTCTCTGTCCAATTTCAAGATCTCTTAACTGCAAGTAGTAACATTTGACCACTGACCACAAATGTGGAGCTTCACTATTCCATCCCAATCAACCGAAATCAAGAAAATGACACCCTCTGTAAAGACTCTCCTCCTCACACATCTATTTGTAAGGTACCACTGAGGCATATCACCATTCAAGTCATCTGTGCCTTTTGAGCTACCCCTTACAAAGTGATATAGAGAATTAAGTCCTGCTCTAAACAAGTTAGTTCTTATATTCTTGATAGTCTCACCAGTAGCTTGGGAACCTTACAGAAAACACACAGGGATGTTCCCGAGGAGAATGCAATTTAGGAGGTACAATCCCAGCACTCTCCTCTCACCCAGGTATCCCTCTTAGCCAAAATCTAAGCAGAACAGACTCTTAAGATGAAAATAAGCAGCTAAATATAGAGCTGTTCATGAGACTGTCCTACTCTCAGTAACAGAGAGAGGGAACAACAGGAAAGAGCCAGATGCTTCTCAGCTCTCCTTGCCAAATTCTCCTCTCCTCTGAGACAAAAAAATGTAGTATGTAATCCTGGGGAGGAAGACACACCAATAACCATGTCAACACTGCAGTCAAATGAAAAGGCAAACATATTGAGCCAAATCTATCTGCAAAATAATTCTAGTGATATGAGCAGACTTTATTCTTCGTAAATACTGGCAAGTAACAACAGGCTAACAAATGGCTAGACAAAAATATGTAAATAAAACCACATATCTGAAGAGCAACAAATGCCAATAAAAAACAGCAGGTCTACAAAAAACCCAAAACTACTACTCATTCCTCACTCTACCTACATGAGGATTTTCCTGGTTTCAATTAATCTGTCATTTCAGCAGTGTATGACTTTGCACCAGTTCTGTGATTCTTTCCTGACTCTTCAGTTTGAATGTAAGAAGGGTTTATAAAACAAACTCTTCTCTGAAGCTAATCATGCTCAATCCTCCTCTATCTTTGATTACATGACAAGATTAAAAATACATACATCATTAGCAAAATCTTCCAAGAATAAGCAAATCAGTCTGGAGTAACTCCAGAATATCAGAGAATGATATTCAGCTGCATGTACCAACAATGTCAAGAAGTTAAACTTGTCAGAAGACAGGTTTTCTGCAAAAAAATTACATGGCTTCATGATGAAAACATTATTTACAACTCCCTTTCCAAACTTTCATTCCACTAAGGCTTATGGCTAATACATGTCCAGGGAAAGAGACTTGGCTCTGACCTGCAGCAACAGCTATGACAGTGGTGTGACATGACCCGAGTGTCACATGTCTATACAAGTCTGTCATCTACATGGCACACTTATTCAGGGCCTTCCATTGTTAAGCACTGATTTATATCAATAGAGGTGAACATGGTGACCAAAGGCAGACAGCACGTGGTTTTAAATAGAAATGAAACTATGGAATCCTATTGTGTGCAAGCACAGAAGCGAGAACAGCATAGGAAGGGTGGGTGGCTGTGCTGAGCAATCTGCTGATAGAGGTTACTATCTCTTCTTGATAGGGTCTGGCAAAAAGGGCAGTAACTCCTACAGGATTTCCCTCCCTGTTTTCAATGGTCTGAGGCCCCAGACTAGCAGGTATGACACAAAATACAAAATGTTTTCCAGTTATCTGTACAATGCCATACCACTGAGATTGATTTTTCAAGCCAAGCCACCATTTGCAGCTTTTTCCTGTGCAGCTTAACTAGAGAACTAATTTTAACTTTCTGTGCCTGGTGTATCTGTCATTATCACTGATGTTCAATTAATTTTTTATGTATGATTTTGTTCCATGGAAGTGTATTTCAAAATTTTACTTCTACAGGGCAGTATAAAAGCACCTTCTAATCAGATTAAACACGTATCAGAAACTCAACCTAAGTTTATGGAGGAGTTAACCTGGAGAACACTAACAGTAGCATTCCCTAAGTTTTACACCTATTTTGAGTCACTTTACGTTAAATTAGCAAATAGACTAAACTGAAATATTTTCTGGTGTAAAAAGGGTACTTGCCAGGAAAAATGAGAGTTCCATGGGTTAGATGCACCTACCATTTCCCCATCCACAAAGGGGAATGTGTTTCTTACAGGATCACTGCACAGTGGTAAGCTTTGTTTCTGAAGAGATTTTGACATATGGCTCAAGTTAGACCTTAAATTAGAATATTCCTCTTTGAATTGAGAAACGATCTTTCTGTGCAAATGAATAGTGTATTCAGAGTGAATAAAGCTTCTGCTATTGCACAGTTAGTCTTATCTACTGATGTCATTTCCTCTTAGCTGCTTCTGCAATATTAATAATCACCATACAGCCAAAGAGGTCATATACTAGGAATGTATACTTCAAAATTCTTCACCATTGCAGAGGAGTTTGAACAAAGCAAAATCGAATCTATGTTTCTGGCTGAATGACTTGCAAGGAGATGACGTTATGCCATTTAAAGGTGGGCATAAAGAAACCTGTCTACTTCGGGGAAAAAGACTCCAGGCTGCAAGATAAATGCAAGAGTTGAGCATAGAAAGAAAAATCACTAATGAAGAGTGAAACTAACCGTACTTAAAAAGCAAAAAATGGTCATGAACAAAGTAATCACGCTGATACAAGCAAAGTAAAACACAAAGATTTAGTTTATGGGTTCAGGGTGTTTCTGATGCAGTTCTTGATAAGACAATTTTTGTCTAAAATGACTTTCAGCAGTAGCTTCTCTTTTCCTTAACAAAGTGGAAGCAGCTTCCTAAACACAACATTTCAGCAGTCAATTCCTAGCTGCACAGACACTTGAAGGATCCCCACTTACCTGCCCAGCTGAAAAGCAAGAAAAAATGCAGGTGCAGAAAAATTGATGTTTTGATACCTTTTAAGGTAACTGCCTGATATGAACATCTTGGAAAATCTCAGACTAAAAAGCTGGGGTATCATTTTTGTGGACATTCTTTCTTGGTGGGGCATTCTTTCACATCTTTGATTTATAAAAATCCTTTATGTCTCAATATATAATTCAAAATGAAGCATTTTTCTCCTTGAAAAAGAAAAATCACTTTCTAGTAAAAAGCAATTGTTTCTACACAGAAAATTCAGAAAGCAGACAGAATATTACACACAAAATGCGAATTTAAGGAGGAGACAAGTTCTAGGGTACATTGGAGTGAAGAGACATTAAGGGCAGAAAAATGAGCTCTTGAGAAATGGTGTCAAAACATAGCAGCTGGGAGCTTTCATGATAGGGTGACAAATAAAAACCACGAGTAAGATCTAGCTAGAGATAGTGATCCTTCAGAATATGAAAGAAGCAACAATTTCTTCACAAATGCGGTGGGTTTATGTTTTTCTTCTGGTGAATAGAGGTCCATGACATAGACACTCTGCTCTCATGTGCTGGAAATAATTCTAAGTATTTCAGAGCATGGAAATACTCTTCTGGGAGAGGTCCAAACACTGATTTGACAAGGTCTATAAACCAAATAGTTTTGGATATGATTTCCTTCCTCATAGTACTTCAGCTTTATGTTCCCCCCAACATTTTATTTCTTCACTTGTAAGTGCCAATGTTACCAGGTCTAGAATTTCTTTAACGGATCTGAAAAGAATTGATCATTCCCTCAAAGGCAGAGTTCTGGTTCCTGGAGTCATGTGACTACATGAGAATGTGGTTTTCTTGGCAAAAAGGTTACTTCTGCCTCCTGCAGTTGCAGATGAAAGTGTGAATCCTGAATGTTCAAACATCCAAATGACAGCAGAGAACCAGAATGTACTGTGAGTTAAAAGTAAAAAAAACCAAACACATAATTCCCAAGCTTAGTGCATTTTTTTTCTGTCTGGCATAGTGATTTTTAATCCCCTGGAGCTGTCAGTACTGCATTAGCACAGCAGAAAAGGGTTACAACTGCTCCAGGACTTCGATCTGAGCAAGAAAGGCAGTAAGCACAAAGCAAAACAGGGTAAAAGGGCAAGGATCAGTTTGATTATATCCTGTGCCCAGAGTCAGACCCTCAGTCAATATTCAGACAACTGTCTTCAGCACTCAATTCACAAATACAGGACTGCCACTTTTCAGATGAGACATACAACAGGAAAACCAGCATTTTGATTATCACACATCTAATAGTCTCAGATGGACAGAAGTAACCTGAGCTGTCATGTTTTGAAAATAAAGACCAGAAAGAGCAGAATAAAGGTAGAAAAATAAAGGCAGAAAATAAAAATAAAGGCAAAAAAATAAAGGCAGAAAAAGCTGGCTCCTCTGCATGCACTGGTAGAGCAGCAAACACAGAAACAGGTAAGCCAGAACAAAGTGGAGCCAAATATGAGAGACCATCTGCACAGGGCAAATAAAACAGTCAATAATTTACACTACAAGAAGAGCTTATACTTTTATACTTTCACAGGGCAGAACATCATACCACAGAGCCTCTGCAGAGGTTATCTAGATCATCGTCTGTCCCAAGGCAGGATTAATATAGTTATGTCACCCTTAACACATATTTGCTTAAGCTTCTCTTAAGCTCCATGATTCCCTGAGCAATCTACTGAATTGCCTCACTGTCCTGTTTGGAGGAAAAATCAACACACACAAATAAAGGTTGTAAACATTGTTATGGTAGCTGTATAAGGTGCAATTTGTGAGCAGTAACTCAAAATAGCTTGAGCACAACTTACGGCAAGGATTACAGAGGGATGCAGGCACATACAGACAAGCAAGCAGCTAGACGCAGAAAATGTATCTCATGATCCTTACCCAGTTGAATCCCAATTTCCAGGAAATGCCTAGAGAGAGTACAGGCCCTGATTTAAATGGAAACTATTCTATAGAAAACCAAAGCCATGAATCTCCACTGAGAAAGGACCATGCCCAGGGCAACACACAAACATGCCTTATTAAAACTAAGATAATTTTAAGTTAGGTCTGTCCATAAGTGCTTGCTGAATCATGGCTTGGTGTTGTACACAAGGAAGTTTATAATACACATTCATCTTCAATCAGACGACCTAGACATTAGAGAAATTACATCTTGCTCTTAGGATTGCACTCAGACTGATTCTGTCAGTCCGCAGAGAGAATTCCACTGTTTATTATAACAGCTGGGATTAACTACGTACTCTAGTAAAGACACTAGAAATCCTAGCAGGAGAGAACAGTATAATTACATTTCTCATAGATATTTCAGAATTAAATACAAATCTCAGTGCCTACTGACATCTCCAGAGCACAAGAACTCACAAAAGCAGTTGTCACAGATTCATAAAAGGGAAGGGAAAAGCTTACTGGAAAACAACAGACTGGCCACACTTATCTTACTTAATTTGAATGAGGATCTGGCAAAACAGAAGATACAAAGGAAATAGTTGTGTAATGCTAATGATTGCTTAGAATGGAAAAATGCTTCTTTTATCTTGGCTTGTTATAAGGGGAATGGGTCAGAGTACAACACAGCTTAAATAGGAAATTATGCCTATGATCAACTGGGTTTTTTGAAAGCTGTGTGTACATAATTTACAGTACCAGGTCAGCTGTGGACCATGTTGAAAATAGAATCATTTCTATTTGCTAGGAAGTTGTGAGGTTTGCCTTATAACACAAAAGCAGTAAACTTACATTTTTGCAACTAAGCCGAAGAAGACAGGGTAAGTATTCATTTGAAACTAAGAAATAAATGCAGCTACATCTATTTGAAACTGATAAATCCATATCCCATCTCTTTGTTCTCTGACATACATTAAACAACTACTGCAAATCACATGGAAATTGTCATTATCGTATTCTTCCAAAGCTTCCCATTTTCATGTATCTCATTAGCATTGGAGCACACCATGCAGGCAATGAACAAGGTCCGTGTTTCACTAAGTAGAATCTAAGTGGAGAATGTTCTGCTCTCTTTACAGTCACTTCAGCATTTCATCCCAAATGAACTGGTTCAAGACACTGGAGGAGGTTTCTGTTCTGAGCTTTGCCTTTGGTCTCAGCGCCACTCAGGATATGTGAGATGTGACATTCCTCAGTGCACCTTCCCTGAGCATTGCAGTGGATGTGTTCCAAGAAATGCAACAGAAACAGAAAGGTAAACATAGAAGTGGCCTAAAGAGCCACTGCTCTCTCAGTCCTGTCTCTGAGCTGTCCCAGAAGGAAACTAAGTTCTATACCACATAAATACACTGAGTTTTCAGAAACAGTGTTTGGCTTTCCATTGTGATATTATGCTTTATATTATGCATATGCAAGGCATAAAGTTCAGGCTAACATGTATCAAGATACTTACAATTCTATGCCAAGAAAAACATCTCCGGTACTTTTGGTCTTGAATCTCTCATTTCTTCTTCATTTAGCTTCAAACCCATATCTTCTGAAGCAAAAGTACTTTAGTGCACCAACGGTTTATTGCTGTTGGCATCCAACCACTACAACTACTAGCAACCAACTACTTTGCTCTATAAACGTGACCAACAGGATGAGCCCAATTTGAGCTCTCCCTGAGTTGTAGCTGGACTGTACACCAGGTGATTCTCCCCTCAAGCAGAGTCCCTTCTCAAGGTTTGAGATTCCTTACCTGAGACTAAGACATCCTTCCTTGCCCAAAATGGAGGCATCCCTTACTGACAACAGATCCTTCGTGACTGACAGCATGCTGAATTAATACTAACAGAACACTACTAATCCATGTAGCTATTCAATATGAATTGCTATATACTTTGTATAGATAATTCTATTAGACATAAACCACTGTCCAAGTCTGAGACTAAGGTTGGACCTAGCTGCACTTTGGCTCCATAAGGTGTACAGAAAGCAAAGAGCTGCACTCGGAACCTCGTAACTCACAGGAGGATATTCCTTACCCTTTGTGTCTCCAGTCACTGTATGAATCATTCTAAGTTGATTCTAACTCAATTTTCCTTTGTATGGTTCTTCCATGCAGTAATCAATAAGGTGAAACTTCCCATCAAACTTATTGAATTTTGGTAAACCCCTGATAACTTTGTTAAATTCCATCAAATTTATTGAATTCTGTCAAATTATTATTTTACCTTAATAAAACACTGCTGCTTCTCTCTTTAAAGTGAGGTGCGTTACACTCATCCATGACAGCTAGAACAGCTCACACTCCAGGACAGAATAATAGCATCTAAGTCTCAGTCTTTGTTCTAGTATTTTCTAGACATCTTTTTGGACCCAGAGCTTTGTCACAGGTACCAAAGACCTAAGGCTACACTGGGGTTAATGCATCCCTTCCCAATTCAGCCTATTCTCCATCTGGATACCATCCCTGTGACAGATGAAATCCGTCCCTTTCTTTTGTTGTTTGTCCCTAGACAACAAAGAAAATTCACAAAGGGTCAAAATGTATCATCTCTGTTGCCAGCTAACAATTCCTTATCACCATTACTCATTTACACTGTTTATGTTTCCCTATTTCCATAGTAACACCAAAGAAAGTTAAAAAGGGCTTGCATGAAATAAATCAATGGAGTCTGCAGACCTGAAAGCTGCTCAACTAAACAACAGTTCATATCAAGGGAAGAGGGTGAGGGACAAAATCTGCAATGCATTAATATTGGACAGTTTTTATCATTCACATACTAGTAATTGGCAAACATAGCATCTAAAGAAAACTGGCTAGGATAAAATTTAATAGGAAATATAATACAAGGAGGGGGACTTGAATGAGATGGTTGTGATTGTTCATCATTGTAACATATTAATTCAGTGTTGATATTACTTGCCAACTCCAGAAATTTTGCCTCCACCCCAATAACTCGGCAGTCTGAGACTCAGCCCTCAATTCTTCCTTATACTAGTGCATATCAACAACATACTTTTTATTATACGAATAGTCACCACATGAGATGCAAGACTCACACAATCAAAACTTCACATCATAGACAACACATATTCAGAAAAAACCTCTATTAATGGTGATCTGCAAAACACTTTAAGTGAGAGCTTTATAAAGCTCTGTTCTGCTCTGTAATGAACAAGGCAAGTTCTGCTCACTTTGCTATAGAATTTTTACCCTGTTCTCCCCAGCTTTCCCCCTTCTCAAAACAGCAAGCTTTACTACAATTCTCAAATCATATCTACTTTTGATCTTTATACTTTAATTAAGTGCATCAGAATACTGATACACTAACAAAGATGCCCAAAAAGAGAACTTTCAAGATCCACATTGTTTTAGTCTAAACACAGGTGTTCTGTGCACTTTGGGATGTCCTGGTATCCTCCACATTGCCTTCCCTGCTAGTCCAGAAGGTTGTTTACAGGCTGTACTATATACACTGCAGCATCCCAGAAGGATCATTTGAGATACCACAAGGCATTACAGTGGGCATGAACCAGGCGTCTATGTTTATGCAATGGAGTAAGTCCCCAAGTACATCCACACTGTCACCTAACCAAGTGGCTTAAGGATCACAGCCTTAGAAAAGCTAAATCAAGTCTCATGTTGCTGGATTTGGCTTCTTCTAACACCCTTTACTGCTATTATTGTGACAGGAAAGCCTCAAGTGCCTTTTCAGCTTTATCTCCCATCAGCTCCACTATTCACGTTTACTTGTACCGTCAGTACACCCAAGAGCCTTTTTCACAGACTGGGATGCTGCTGTGCCCTATCAACAACACACAACAATGGGTAACATGTTACAGATCAATTGTATGACATGGAGAGAACAATGGAGATGGGTGAGTGGGGAAACAAGGAAACAGCACTGCCACAGTGAAAGGCAGAGCTTTCAACAGAACAGAGCCATAGTTAACTGGGTTAGCATGACTGCTGCTGACACGGCATCTGGCAGCAACACTGGCAAACTTTTCACAACAGTAAATAAGCCCAAAGATATTGAGTGACAGAGGGACCTGGATTTCTTATGTGAAATGTGTCCCTCATTCCGCCCATTTCCTACTTTTCATGGGGTAAGCCTCAGTAAGAACAAATTTGCAAAATGAAGACTGGAAGGATATATGACCGCTCTCTATGAAAATGCTGGAATAGGAAAAATAAGCAGATAAAAGAACTTCTACTGACACTAAAGGAAAACCTTGACACAAGGAAAAAGTAGATATCAACTCACCATAAGTAAGTTTAAGCTTGAAATAAGGACAACTAGAAACCCTCAGAAAAGGAACGATCTGGAACAACCTTCTGATAGGAATGGGGATAGGCTGACAAGTAATTAGCTTTGAGACAGTACAGGGTGCATTTATGAAAGACCTCTAATGTTGTGGCTGGCCATAATAGCAGAGGACTGACCTTCATGACCCAGGTCATTCCTCCTACTCCAGTAACTGCCTATATCCCCAGAACACAGAAAAAGCCAAACCCCTGTTTATACTGCCTATATGCTTGTTTTGCGCTTAATCTATTGCTACAGTAGCCAACAGAATACTGAACAAATGGCATGGAAAAAATATTAGTCCAAGAAAATACATTAAGCAAGAATAGAGTAAGTCAGGATATCAAACACCCAAATATGTAATATTTGAAATTCAACTTTTAAAATCTTCCATCCCTAACTCCAAAGCAGAAAAATGCAATCACTCAGAAGCATGCAGGGCTCATCCAAAGAGGAGAGGACAGCTTGCACAGCCCCATGAATGCCAGTGCATCATATGACACAGGTTTGTGTAGTCCTTTGGCCAGGCCTAAAATCTTTTAATACTACCATTACTTCCACAGGTAATCCTGGAAACCACAAGAGAGTTGCTTTAATTCTGAAGAAAAAGGGAAGAAAGAAGGTATGACTGCTTTTCAGCCAGCTGGGAGGAAAAATGGTCCCAGAGACATCACACGTAGTATAAAGAAAAGCTGAACTCCTTTCAAGAAGTGCTTTTACGCATGCTGTAAGGGCTCCACTCATTCCTGCTCCATATAGAGTTACTGAAGTATATAGAGTATACTGAAGGGGGAATGGGATTGGACCAAGCATTGCAACAAAACTTCAGAAATTACCTCCAGTTCTGGAGGGTGCCTCCTGTTTAAAGAACCTCAGGTGATATTCCTACAGCTGATATTCAAAAGTCTGCAAATCCACTTATTTGGCCAGGCAATGCGATTCCCAACTTTGCTGCTCCTCTCACATGGCACTACACAAGCAGTGAGAGTTACAGATTTGCTCTGGAAAAGCAAAGCAAAACTAAAGCTCCCTTTCTATACCCTGGCACAGAAAAAGCTGCCTTGCTTTACATTTACTCAACTCAGTTAGCCCTCCTTAACACTGCAATGACCAAAGACAAAATTTATCTTGATGGAAGATTCCACAGAAACCAAAGAATCTAGCATCAGTCTTCAGCACAAGAAGCTTCATTTCATTTTTCCTGTTTTCAAGTTCTGTGAAGCCCAGCTGAAAGTCAGCTTCTGAATTCTTGTAAAGGCACCCAAATGACATTTCAAAGCTAAGACAGACACACAGGCTTTGGTGCAGTCAGCATGCTCATTAAAATGACATAATTCAGCACTTGTACAAACCTTCAAGTATTTCTAGGTTAAAAAAAAGAAATCACTACTGTTGAAGTCCCTCTTCAAAATCATGTAATCCACTGTGGACTTCTGCCACATGAATGTCTTATCCTATTTCTTCTTAGTATTTCATTCAAACTGCCTACCTGCAGGTTCAGAAGTTCTTCCATCAGCACCCAGTTTTGAAAACTGTTGTAATTACTTTCTGCTTGTTACCTCTTTGCTACAGTGTCCCACTGTGAACATACCAACTGCATGAGGTACTGCAGCTCTCCTTCCCGGTTCAGGCACTCACAATTATATCAGCTTTTGAAAGAGAAGCTGGGCTGGGGTTTGGCAGGGAAGCTGGAGAGAAATCGACTTTCAAGGACTCCCAGTGTGAAAACATTTGCAACTTTTTGTCCTACAAGTCTAATCAGGGATGTGGCCATTTAAGGTCATCAAAAGATGTAGTTACAAAACCTCTCTGCTCACTTTTAGGGTTCTTGCGTCCTTTCCTAATAGTTATTTGGATGTTTCAGTATCTGGACCATAAAGTAGACAAGATACAATCTACCCGGCAAGAATACCTCTCCGTAAAAGTACATTGATATGATCACGTGATCCTTATCAAACAGTGTTACCAAATCAAAGACATACATTTGCTCATTCACAAAACTATCTACGTCTCATTTTATCATGGAACAAAGACACCAGTACTACCAATCAGTAGAAACTTGTGAAGTAATGTTAAAGGGGGATCCCCACAACACTGCAACATGTAGACCATGGTGAATAAAGTGAGGAACTTTCTGTACTCATCTTTAGTTCCTGCCTGCAGGTGCTTCAAGGCTGAAGTCTATAGGAAGCCCAGGAGCAACATCCATATCCCTGGGGCATGGCATCTGCCATAGTTTCTCTGTGGGCCACTTCCAGCTCTGAGGCTCAGCAGCCCTGAACCTCACTCCACTGGAGTCTTGGCACCTTGTTCTCCCCACTTCTGGGCAGATGGAAGTCCCAGTGACCGGCCCACTCAGTCTCCAACTACATAGATTGGAACTCCTTCCGTTACCTCTTTAATCCACCTCAACATCCTCTGGTTACTTGCATTGAGTCATTCTTTTGTTCTTTGAAAAATGGCTGCCTACAAACTCCTGTAACCGGGTCACAACTTCCCATCTGGCAGCAAAACAAAGCAGCTTTCTGGTACAGGTATAGGTAGTGCTGCACTCTGTCTGCCTGGAGTTAGGAGCAACCCAGCCTGCTAGGGACTTCACTCAAAAGAAGTCTGCCCAGTTAGTCTCTTTTGTCCTAGTTGTACTATAAACTCTCCCCTGCGTAAAGCTGTGTGCCATCCAAATGGCATGACCCTTCAGGAGAAAAAACAGGTTTTCCAGTTTAAGGCTGAA
Source organism: Forpus xanthops (assembly GCA_032466535.1). Classification (NCBI taxonomy): domain Eukaryota; kingdom Metazoa; phylum Chordata; class Aves; order Psittaciformes; family Psittacidae; genus Forpus; species Forpus xanthops. The sequence continues at coordinate 24,960 of JASSUY010001701.1, forward strand.
CAATAATTTAGAGAAGAACATAAAAATACCTTCTCTTGCAACATAAGGAACAAACTACGCTTGTTAGTGTGCAAGGAAAGCTTCACAGGGTTCATAACTTCTTTTTTTGGCCATGGACTCACAGACAAGTAACAGCCTGGCAAAATACAGCTTGAACACCATGATGCAGTTTTACAAAGATTATTATGCTGTTGTTTGGCAAAGCTTTTAATTGACTGTTAGATTATTTTTAATGAGTAGGAAGTAACGGGGAGTTTGCTACTGAACTTTATTTTGAAAGACATTTTTCTTAACACATTGGTATGTTAAATTGGCACACAGCAGTCAGTGCACACAGCAACGTACACCTTTCCCAGCAGCAACTGCAGTTATCCCAGTGCATATGGTTATACATTTCCAGAAACAAAAGGGCACAAGCAGAACAGGAAGTAGACAGTGACAAGATACAGGGCCCAGCTCTGAGACAACGCAGTAAGAGCCATGGCTGAGGGAGGTCTGTCAAGAACAGGAAGGCAGAAACTATTGGATCACAAATTGGTGCAGGGGAAAAAAAAGCTTTGGACTGATTCCTTTTAAACCCAGTCATAATTGAAGCGAAGTCCATGCTGCCATGCCAGGGGAGCTATGGGAGGAGTCTGTCACTATTGTAAGGCAAGTCAGGAGCTCAAACATCCATGGACCTTGGAACTACTTGCAAAGTCCTTCAGCGCTGCAAACTCTATTTACTATAGGGGGAAGCACAGTCTTTGAACCCATTCACACCTTGTCTACCCTTACTGCAATCAGCGACAGGCCTGACTTGTTGTCCTAGGTGTGTGTCGGTGTCTGTAGGTTGAAATAGTACCTCTGCTAGTACAGGTGTCTTCCCCCTTCCCTCTGCCTGTACATTTTCAACTCAACTTTGAATTGCTCACACCAAGAAACAACAAATGCATAAACCCAAACTTTCCCTTGAAGGAAATTACTTTTTTTTAAAGAAGACCCAAGAGTTTGAAACAGAAGGAATCAATGCTGTGCAGGATAAGCCCCTTCAGAAAGCAGGCAGGAGCAGACAGATCTGGAGGGCTCCGGTCCCTGCTCCAGCAGACTTTGCCCTCTCCTTGCAGGAAATCAGCTACTAGCCCGTAAACCTGCTGCATTTCACTATTTCAACATTTCACATGCCTTTGTTTCTCAGCTCCACCACTACAGCCAGGGATCAACAGGGATTTTTTTGTACTCTGTGCCCAGTCAGGAGGACCTACCATGGTCCAGCTGGGATTTCCCACTCTTTTAGGTGCTCCCCCTTCCTGACCCACAGCCAGTGACATGAGACACCTGCGATCCCCTCCAGCACCACTGCTCTGCAGCTCAAAATCCTGTCCCTGACAGCACATCTTCCCTCCATGTTCAACAGCAGCCTCAGTGCCAGTTCAGCTGCACGCACAGACCAATGTAAAACTTACAGCCTCTACATCAGTAAGTGCAGTGGACTGTGATTCCTTTAACCAACAGGAGACCACAATACCTGCGCCCTCTCTAAGCTCTAAACTGAAATATCCCTCCATGAATGCTTCACAGCTCGTTACCAAGACCAGGGTTTGTTCTGTGGGAAAGGCTGTTTTTCACTTTTTCTCAGACACTAAAATCCTGAAAGATTTGACTCTGAAGAAGTTTCCCTTGGAGAACCACAACCTTTGGATATGGCAGAACATAGACTTTTCCAGTTTCCTTCACATGCACACCGCATCTGCCGCGCTGGACATCAAAGAAAGCCACCAGGATGATAGGAATCTTTACTTTGGCAGAAAATGGCACACAGAGTATAAACAACACACAGACCAAGATGGGAGCTGGCCTGCTGGGGCTGTGCGCTATCCATGACCCCCGTATGTGGTTGTCTGCTATCTTGATTTATTTTTAGTTATTTTTGCCTCATTTGAGTGGATTTATTTAGAAAACTCTATAAAACAATAAATAAGTAAGTATCTAAGAAACCTACACACAAAATGCCTCATTTACACCACATAATCAGATCCCTGCTGTCTATTAGACATGATTCGTTGTTCTGCAGACTTCTGCTCTGATACTTAATTTGCCCAGCAGAGCCTGTTTTGCTGACTTCTGGGGCCTCCCTGCAAGGCCTGTTTTTCCAGACTCAGAGGGGTGGACTGAGCTGCCTTGAATGAGGAGTGTCACCTTTACTGTGGGCTGGGAAAAGATGAGGGCTTTGCTTATTGCTGACATGTGCCAACTTCAAACCTGTAATAAGGGCATTTTTAGAAACTGAATTGTCTGTATGCTTTTGTCTGGAGCTGACTGTGTTGTGTTGCCTGGATGGAGGAGGCACAAGAGGATTGTGAGGTCACATAAAACTGGATTATGACAGCGAATCAACAGGGCATTAGGAATAAGCTAATTAGAAAGGAAGAATCTGCATGTACACACACATCTTGCTAATTGTGATCATGGGAAAGAAAGTACTGAGAAAATACATCGGCAGTTAAACAGTATCTTAACACGATATTAAAGAGACAGAAAGACCTTTCCCTTAGAGACAAGCAAGTACAAAAGTGGCAGATACAGTTAAAAAGAGCAGCCCTGTCCCACTGTGCTGCAGATGTCCTTCACATGCACACCATGCTCATCTGAAGGAGACATGACAGACCTCAAGTCACCTCAGATCCCAAGAACATTTACCATCATGGCAAGAGCCCTCAGAAATCTACATGATTTCAGATGCAATTCCCACAAAAGGACACTGTCCCATTCAGCAGACATGACTTCACGCTCATAAGGGGTAATTCTGGGGACCGCCAGGGATCCATCACAAGCTTTAGAAAGCCACTGGCATTGTAAATTCCTGAGTGGACCATGCTGACATATTAAAGATAGACATAAAATGGATTGTATCTGTGCACAAACATCCCAGCCAGGAGCTCCACCCAGATTTCTGAGAGTCCTCTGGCATCCACAGTCAGAAGAGCCAGAGGCAGTTTATGCACTGGCTCTGGCTCTTCCCACAAGGCTACCAAGTTCTCGCCGCAGGCAAGACAACCTTTGAAGTGGTGTACAATAAACAGTAAAATTGTCCTTCCTTTTCATTTTTTAACCAGGAAGGACAACAGATCCTTAAAGCACTGCATTAGAATAAAAAGTAAAAAATGTTCCATGCTACAAAAGGAGATCTCTTTGGGTTCAGAGCAGCTCCAACAGCATGCTCCTGCACACAATATAACCCGAAGCACGAGCGAAAAACAACAGCACTAATATGCAATATAATTAAGGAACAGTAAAATTTAGTACTGATGAAAGTAATGAAAACTTTAAGTTGTCATCTAAGACTAAGTAGCTTAAGTCACATCCCTAAGCTAGAATCAAAGCATACAGCTGCAGGGCTTGTATTGCAATAACAAGGATTGTCCTCAAGAGAAGACACAGACTCCTGGCATTGCACCATTCACAACCCACTGGTGCAGTTCTTATGGTTTAAAGTGTTAGCCAAGACCCAGGAGTATATACTCACTCCAGGGACCTCTGCACAACAACCACTATTAACTCATTGTAGCTGGGAAATTGCTTACTTATTAATACATTGAGTTGGCAGTTCTTTCTGCAGAATACTGTTCCAAAAACACAGAGATATATTTCCAAACCTCAACATCCAACGCTTGCTTCCTTTCCTATTGAAGATTTTTAAAATTAAAAGGGCTTTTTATAATCCCTTCTTGTGATACAGATGTCTATTAATTCAATAGTTTGTGGTCTCAGTGCTAATTAGCAAAAATACCAAATAATGTTTCTCAAACTGCTACTCATAGTAAAACAGGAAAATAAAAACATTCCCATTCGATGGCAATGACTGGGTAGAAGTGCCTTCATTTTAACAGCAGAGATTTACTCCTCACCCACTTCCCTGCAAAGTTTTTACTAATGATATGTTTTTTACAGCTTAGGATCCTTGATCCTGCAAGATCTTGTGCACCAAACAGCACACTTTATCTCAGCAGGACTCATGCAGAAATACAAGTCTGAGGAATCCAGGGCCATAGCTGTATTTCTGAATGCCACTGAAGTATAAAGACTGCAAAGACAAAAAGGCACAGTGTCAACAAAACCTCAAGGTAGAGCAGCTTCCTGGCTGTTGACTAAACTGGGTATATCTAAAGGACTATAAATGATGCAACTGTGACATTTCCATTACTTTATGGCTGCACTTATAACTGGAAGGACACAGTGGCAAAACCACATTTAACGTAAGCCATGTTCCTCAGCACCCATTTAAAAAACAAAACAAAGCCAAATAAACAGTTTGAGACACAATAATAATCTGAGCTGACTTTGCAGTATTTGACTTGCTTTCAAAGCCATCTTGTGTTTTTAGAAAAGACTGCGGGTTTTGTACTCTGTGGTATTTCCAGCGGACACAGCTCTTCCTGTGGTATTAGACCTGGCACTGCCACAAAAACTTTGCCCCTGATTGTCTCAATGAAAACATCACAAAAAGGACCGGTTTCCACAAGTGGCTCAAAACATCTAAAATATACAGAAGGACAGGGATACATTTATATATATAATCAGGAAGTGGAAAAAGAAGAGAAAAGTCTGGAAAACAGATGAAAGTTCAATGAATAATTTCACCAAAAGGAAGAAAAAAAAAACAAAAAAACAAGAATTTGGCAAAGGAGTTTGTTTGTTTGTTTTTTGAGAGATTCTAGTCAGTCTCAAAAGCTTTGCTCATTTTTAGCTGGTGGCTTTGAGCCAGAGCCTTGCCTTGGCGCTGGCTCAATTCTACGCTATAGCTTTGATTCACTGAAATCTCAGTGTTAGCTGGGGGAAGGGAGACATGTTGGAGCTGCTTCTGCAAGGGGCAGGCAGGAATTGGAGCCACTGGCTCATCCGTCTCCATCCCTCTCCCTCCAGCAGTGGCATGGGGTCCCTTGTTCCTAGAACCCTCTCAACTATCCATCTTTCCAGACAGAGTTACCGGATCATCTAGCCTCACCACATCTTTTTTTGATGTGCGAAAGTGGAGTCAAAGGGAATGAATCTGATTATATATAGATTATTACATGGGCTTCAGACAGGTTCCATAATGCCACAATCCTCTGAGTGCTGGTGAGGATGTTCTGTGACCATGAGACAGATGTCATCCACACACTGGCAAGGAGCAGGGTACTCACATGCATTTCCAGACTAGATACTGGGGGCTTTTGTCAAATACAAAACACTGCCTGGCAGCACCAGGTTTTTGGTACAGTCCTGGTGAAATGCCCCAACCCTCCCCAAGAGGGGCCAGCTCCATGGATGAGTGGGTCTTTTCTTCTTCATGTATGCTCACATAATTTCACCACATAATTTGGCCTCCCCATTGAGGTTCCTCAGCACAAAACCAGACGGACAGTGGTAGGTAACTTGCCTTCCAGGAACCGCTCTGAGACCATTTGCTTATTATGCATTACTCTAACAAGGCAGGAGATGACAATGACTTTGCAGCAGAGTTGGATCTAAACTGATGATCTAAAGTCTGCAGCTTCCATTCAGCTATTTAGGTATCCAAGTCACACAATCCCCTCTGTGAGCTCAAAAAAAAAAATACATTATAGAGGAAGCAAATTGTAAAGGGAAGCAGGGTGGCCTTAGACACGTATCCTCTTTGTCTCCCTGCCATGTGCCCCAGAGACACACAGCTAACTGCAAATTGCTGCCATTGCCATATTAGTCATGCAACACAAATGCTGTCAACTAACAAGCTTTATGGGAACAGACTCTTATTTCTCCAACAATGCCAGAAAGTGGTCTTGCAGCTAAAGGCTGTAAACTAAGCATTGTCAGATTTGATAAAAATGTGCCAAGATCTGTCAGCTCTACCTAGCAAGAGAAATGGGCTGTATTTAACACCAGGTTAGTTCTGCAAGTATGGCTGACTGCTGCTTGGGGTGCATGGAGAGAGGAGGCAAAGAGAGATGGCTCAGTGGTCAAAGCATAAATGGACAGTCTCAGACCAGCTCTGCTTGGAGGAGCCCCTAGAGAGCAATTCTTCAGGTCAGATTAACAAAACGTAACACTTCTTGGTCATGCCTTGTTTACTTCAAGAGGATTAATTTAGAGATATTTTCAGTTTGTGTCTGACTGTAAAAAAGGTTGAGTTAGCTCCATTTTGACGTGTTCTGCAGTAATTAGTATCATGACTTTAAAATGTCAATTTATAGTTTCCCATTCAAGAAGTCTTGAAGAAGATGGGAGTCAGGTATTCCGCTGATACTTACCCCCATCCAGAATGAAATCTACTCTTAACACAGAGGCATGAGGTAATGGCAAAGACATACAGACCCTTTCACCTCGAACAGGGGATTTCATCAGTGTACTATTATCCTTGAACCTGAAATAAACCCAAGTTTGTGCCACTGTGGGGTTCCTGATGCGGTACCTTTCCTAGACTCCACACCAGGCTCCTTTCACTAGTTTTAAGCCAGCAGTACAGAGCCATCTTGCTCCAGCAGATGAAAAAGTTCCAGAAGTGTCTGTGTAAAACACCGGCCAGTAAAAATAGATTCTAACAAGCAAAAAATTCAACATTGGGATTAGAGAGTTGCAAAATGGTGAGAGAGGATTGCTCCAGAGGGGTAGCTAGGCAACAACTGCTTTGTTTTGTTTTGAAATCTATGTGAGGAATAAAAATACCACCAAGCACAGAGGCAGCCCAGAAAAAATATTCTCTCCTGTGAAGAAGAGCTGGGACAGTGTCAACTACTCCAGTTGCATGCAGCGCATGAGAGAGTCATCTTTGTTTTAAACCTGCCATCTCAAAGCTTCTTTTGACAACCTTGCAACTGACTGTTTAACAGCTCAGATCATGGCAGGATGGCTTTACTGAGGTTTTTATTGATGGGTTTATTTGAACACAATGTTTGTAAGGTAGGCATGCTACTCCTGAGTAACCTGATAGCAAGCTTGCTAGCAGAAATAAAGCCTCCCTTAGAAGTGGTATGAGCTTATATGTACTGGGTGGCTTAAGAAAAGGCAGAGCGTTAATTAACCTACTGAGCACTATATTAAAACCCTATTAAACGAGGGAGTTCAAATACCTGTCAAACAGAACACTGCCCTTTCCAAAGCCAAACACACTCTTAAATTCATGAAAAGACAAATCAATCCCCAGGTAACTTCTGCTGGATGTACTCTAAACTCAAGTTGAGAGAGGGTAAAATGCTTACAATGCCATATAGAACAAGAAATTAAAATGACTGTATAACTGTTAAGACAGTATTGAAAACACAGAATAGTTAGGGTTGGAAAGGACCTTAAGATCATTTAGTTCCAACCCCCCTACCATGGGCAGGGACACCTCCACTAAACCATGGCACCCAAGCCTATGTCTAACCCAGCCTTGAACACCACCATTTCAAAGGACAGATGCTTCCCAGCCGTTAGTAAGCCCAAGACAAGGTATTAGGCACCATCAGAGCAACATTCCTTGTTCCCTGTGCTTCAACCTCTTCAAATGCTTATTAGAATGACAAGGGACATGGGTCAAAGTCTGCAGCTCTAAGCAGAAACATACTAAATCCTTACCAATCCAAGGAGGATTTATTTCTACTATTAAAAGCAAATAGCAACAACTCTAAAGGAAAACGAATCCCAAGGGATGAAAATCCTTTCTAGTCCGGAAGAAATGACCAAGCAGTCTGCATAGGCTGCTGCTGCTGTGCTATCCTCTTGGGACTCCTCTGCTATGTACCTACAGGGCAAGATGGAAAAGCCAGGATCTACAGCAGTAAATGACCTACTGCCTGGAATGGCCACTTGCCCAGGCAGCAGCCACAGCACATCTGCTGCCGCCCAGCAGCAAGTTCTCTTACAGAAGAGAACAATATTCAGCAAACGCAGGTTTAGCCTACTGAACTGAAATTCCCAGATCTTAGGTGACAGACCACCACCAGTTGATTTCAAGGCAGCTTCATAATTAAATCTTTACTACTCCTACTGAACAAATCTACTGGGACAAGCTTCCTGTCAATCAACCTGTCCTAACATTTATAAACAGCATTCTCCCTTTATCACGTGAGAAAAAAACCACTGAGATGGATTCTTTTAACGTTTATAAATACATTTTATCCAATTCATGGAACAAGTTCCAAAAGATTGGCACAGAAAACTCCCTTTCATACCAGCACAGCATGCAAAGTCATCCTGTCCTACTGAAGTGACGGTGTAACGTCAGGGGTGGGACTGCTTCACAGCAGGCACAGAGGAAGTGCAGGCATTGCAGAGAGTTGCCCAATTCTGGGTAAACTCCTGCCTGTGGTGTTCATAGCGTGGCTCCTTGCACAGCAGAAGAGGTGGAGGTACTGAACTCTGCAGTGTATAAGCTCTAGCAGCTGGGAGGGAAATGTCTCCAGGGGAAAAGCTCTTAACAACGGGCTTCTGAACAGAACTCCTGGGGAGGTTACACACTTCTTTTTACACTCAAAGCCCTGGTAAGGATCTATGGCATGTACTTTGGTTAAAGAAGGACAGAAACTTCTCCTGTTTCTAAGGTTCAGGTCTGTATCATACTGAGGTCAGAGAGTGACCCCTCTGATTTTGAAGGGCTTTGGCAACTGGATCCTGGGTAATTTATATCACACCTATTTCTAGGTACTTTGGCTTGCCTTTCAGAAAGCAGAATCTATGTTTGAGGTCTTGCCATAATTATTATTTCCTGGTGAGGACAAACCTTCTGCGTCCACAGCACAACAGACCACCAAGTTGCTGCTCTTGCTAACGTTGGTTAGACTGAAGGTAGTGGAAGGAGGCACAGTAAAATGAAATACAATTTCTTTGTGATGAGTCCAAACAAGCAGCCATTGGGGCTATGCCCTTCTCATTCCAACAGATGGAGACAGAGACCTTTGGGTTAAGGATCACACCTCAATCTCAAAATTTACAAATTCAGATATTACCCTAGTTTATCCATGCAACATTCCCAAAAGCTTTAGACTCACATGTAACTTTCTACCAGAGGAACAACAATAATAAGGGAAAAAAATCCATTTACAGGATCGTGTATAGAAATAAAATGGAGGTATAAACTAAATAAACTCAAAACCCAACCAAACAAAAAAACCCACATCATAAAAAGGCCCACTGGATTACACCCTAGTGCTAGATTATATTATACCAGACTGCCTCCAGTCATAGTCCAAAAGCAGTGTTGGCATCAGAAGCAAAAGGTTTGCTTAAATTGTATTTAACCAACTTAAATGAAAACTCTCTTGAGTTCCAAGAAAGTCTGATAGTTGGAGAAAAAAAAAACACAGGTCAAACATTTTCACTGTTTATCATACTTCAAAGGTTTGGATGCTCTTTGTGCTTTGTAACTTTGTGCTGACTGAGCAACTGAAGCCAGTGAGGGCTCTGAGGTGCTCTGTACTTCAGAAGAGCATGTCACATGCAAAGAATATGCGGGGTTTCCAAAAATATTCCAGTATACAGTAATGCTGCAGCAGGTCCTGTTGACACTGCCTTCTTATGGACTCCAAGGAGACCGCCTTTCTCAGCAATGCAGAATTTAGAAGAACCTGTCTGGGCCATGTAAGGTTACTGAACTCAAGATACCTTTCAAAATATATTTATATATTTGTTTAATATAGACCCTTCTCCTTTTTCTGGAAGTATATAGCAAAGGAACTGTCATTTGCACCATGACATCTCCCCATCCCACCTCCACCATACAGTCATCTGTTCCTTTCCAAGGAGTTACAATTCACTGTTACTGCAATACGTGTATTTTTTTCCCCAAATGCTCTTTGTGCTCCCAGCTCATGACATTCACTGTAGTAGCTGGAACTCTTTCCTCCCTCCAAGCTCAAATGTTTCACCTTCAGGAAACATCCCAGTTCCTCTGGCCAACAGGATGAGAAACCTGAGTTGGTTTCTGTACTTGGTTTTACCGAACCAACTGTCAACACTGCCGAATTCCTAGGCTGGATATTTGAATCACAAAACTAGTACTGTACATACTATATGCTTCTGACCTATACAACAAACCATACCACAAGAAAACAATAGAGACAGGTCCCCTTTGATACAGGTTTACTTTACTTTCTGAACATGCGCTGAATTGCATTGGAAAATGACAGTGTTAATTAAAACGAACAATAACTTGTTTTGACTATTTAAGACCAGAGGACCCTGCTTAAAAACTGTTTGCCTTTAAGATAAAAGCAAACCTTACAGGTGTTTACCTTACCAGTTTTACAAATAACTTCTGAAACTGAACAATAAATTCAGTATCTATGCATGTCCTGCCTCTCCTTTCAACAGCTTTAAGCTCTGAACTTTCCGTGCTGCTAAAACTCTTTGCTACTGGTTCACCATCTTGACTGTTCCAGTTTTTCTTTGTCCAGCTTCCTCACCTCCAGTCTCCTCTACCCTGTCCTAAAGTGCGCTGCTAACACCTCTTAATTTCTCCTGGTTTCCAGTTACTATTGCCAACTCAAAAGAGCTTCTTCCCCACTTAGAGTGCTCTGTATGTTTTTCTCACCATCTACATCTTTGCCCCCTTCAGCTTCTTCCATACCATTGTCCCCAGTCTTCCTTTTTCAGCTGTCTTTCCCTTGCACCCAGAGCAGCTTCTCACTTCTCTTCAGCCACCTTTGCCTCTGAGCCTCATTGGCATGACAGTTTATGCAAGACCTCTTTTTTTCTTTTTAGCCTTTACTCATTAGCCACCTCTATTTCTCCCCTAAAGAATTCCTTCATAGCTTGGTTTTGCCTTTCCTTACATTAACTCTTAACTTCTTCAACACAATAATTCCCTCTTGCTGAGCAAAATTTCATTATTTCTTCACAGAGAACAAAAGGTTGGAACAAATAACCCAAATGTTGTAAGAGTTTCTTGAAGATTAAATGCACTGAATCCAAAGGGAGTTCAAGTTTTACATTAGAACCATGTTACTGGGGAAAGAAAGAATATACTTTAATAGCTTCAGTGTCAAAGTAGTTCCTTATTTTGAATTTCTAACACTAAAATGTTGTTTCATTTGGTAAATACCCGATTTGATAAGCCAAGGCAATGGGAATTAGTCTAAACAAGCCTCACCACTGTCATGAAGAAAGATAGTTCATATGGAGGCTCATTCCTTTGACTTTCTTCAGCAGCTGTCTGGTTGTTAACCAGCCTGTGATTCCACCAGCAAGTCTAACTTACTTCTGAAGCCATAGATGAAAACTGAAGCTGCAGAGGTTACTAAAAGGCAAGATCAGCTCTTCACTGGGGACAGTTGCAGCTGGTCTAAACCTGCATTTGCTTTACTGCAGTTGATGGAACACTGGCAGCTCATCAAGGCTAAGGCTTTGCCATCACAGGTGTATATAGGCTTTTTTTTTTCCTCACTTTATTTCATTCCACAAAGCACAATTGTCCCCTTTGAAAACTAAGGTAAACTGCTGAAGGGACAGATCCAAAGGAAAAAGAATCAAAACCAAGGATAAAACTGTATGATTGCTCTCCTGATAAACAAAGATTATGCATAACAACACAAAATGTACAATTAATAAGCATGATGCAGCATGCTGAAGAACTAGCTGCAGCATACAAATAGGATGTGGCATCTTCAAAAACCCCTCTAGAAGAATAAATCTATTCAATTCCATGAAATCATTTATGCACAGAGACTACAGCAATATTAAGCTTTCATCAACCCTTTGAAAATGTCCGCAAAGCAACTCGGGCAGTATTTGAGTAAGGCTACAAAGTCTAGAAAGCAGTAAATAGTATCAAGCTGTCACAGATGCACAGTGAAGACTTTAAAAATATGCTCGCAGACAACTTCCTAAAAAGACAATGATCAAAACCAGCACTTTGTATTTCACTCAAGCAAAGGATAAATAGGTATTAAACTGTACACAACAGGAACACAGATGTCCAAATTTGCCTTTTTTTTTCCTAATCAGAAAATATACACTGTTTCTGCACAGGAGAGAACAGAAACAGCATCACACATGTCTGGAGGGAAAATGCTGTATGCTTGGGTCAGAAAAAGTGAAAGGATCATAAAAGTGTTTGGGCTGGAAGGTACTTCAAATTTCATATAGTTCAAACCTCCCTGCATTCCACATCCCTTCTGTGCTCACCCAACAGATTGTCAGCCCCTGGCCTTGACAAACTCTAGAATGACAGCAAAACATAGACATAACCTGTCTCCTCATGCTGAAACCCACCCATGCAGACTGTAATGTGGACACTCTCAAGCATCATGGACTCCAAACATACCAGAGGTAGGCAAGGGCTTTGCCTGGGGCTCAAGCTGCCTGGTCCTGAGCCCAGGCAGCCTGAACCTTCGGCTTCCCAACCTTGTGCTGTCATACAAACATGTCACAAAGACACCAGGGTACAGATTATACCTTCCTATCTTTGTGTAACATACATACCACAACAATGACTGAACAAGTATGAAGTGGAGCACATCTGACTTTTGCAGTAAGAAAAGTAAGCTTAGAAAGTAGTTGGGGAGCTAAGGAAGCCAGAGATCAAGTTCTTGGTCTACCACAGAGTTTTTGTATGGCCCCAGTTGGGTTGTTTTTATTCCCCACACTCCTGAGCAATAGCTTTGTGGGTGGTGCAGGGGAGAAATACATTAAAGACTGGGAGGTAGTTGGATGTAGGAATATCCAAGAGCTCTAGGACTGGCATGTTTATACATACAGAAACCACTCGGAGACAATCACTCAGAAAGCACTAAGTTACAAATAATAAATGCATTAATCTTGACAGAAAATATTACAGTATAAGCAGAGGAAAGTATCGGGGGACACAAGAACTGCGATGGTTTCCCCTAGCTAATTACATGGTCTTAGAACTCAAGAGCAAGTACTTTCTTATAAATGCAACTTTATCTTTTTGTGAGGAATTTCTGTTGTCCATAAAACCGATGAGCAGAAACACACCTGGGGAGCTGTGTTCTGTCTGACCTGTAACAACTGGAAGCAGCTGCAGAACTGCAGCATAAATCACAGTCATTTCTGCAGATGCAGCCAGCTTTCTGCAGACTCTCAAATACTGCTGTAAAACTACAGAGCACAAGTTTAACTTGCTTCTTAATGGAAATACGAGCTGGACTGTATAACCTCTGCCCAGCAGTTTAAAAGAAATCATAATTAATAGGAGAGAATACAACTCTCATCTGAGAGCTCACCAGCTTTTCTTGGGACATTTCAGCTGAAAAAGCAAGACATGTATTTGACAAACACACACCCAAGGGGGTTAACTTTCCACAGCTTTTTTTTTTTTAATGACCAAAATATTTCTTTGACAATTACTTTTTAAATACGAGAGAGATTTTGAGTTTGAATACTGAAACTTGCCATAGCACAAACAAGCCATAAGGAGCTTGTTTTAAAAGTAAATTCTAACTGAAAAAGGGGAATGTTCATTCTTCAAAGAGCATTTCTTTCCACTCCTATTAGGGTGATAGGGTAGTTTTAAAAGAAAAATCACAACTGAGAATAGTAGTGTGTGACTAACTCTTGCACCTTGCAAAACAGTTCAAGGTTTTTCTGTTAAACATATACAGTGGTGCTAAAGAAGAGGCTATTTTCCTGATATCTTCGTCTTTTGTTTTTAAGCCAAAGGAACATGATGTGAAATTCTGCGTAAATATAGCACAAACCAGAGTCCTTTGTGGGTGTTCTTGAACTGTTTCAAGAAGCCCTACAGATATCACACATTATCCCATGATTCAAACCTTTAACCTTGAGAGAAAATACACAAAACAGCTTCAGATTTTTTTCTAACTCAGTACAGCATTGTACTATAACAGCGATTTGATAAACACAATAGAAGGGCTTTTAAAGTGAACACATCTCATTTGCCAAGTATAATACGTCTTAGTAAAGATTGTTTAAAAATGCAAAACATGATTAAGTACTCCAATATTTTTACTGTATCCACTCTGTGTTGCCTGATTTCACCTGCTTTAAAAGAAATCCCAGCATGTCCCAGTTTTAAGGAACGCAGTATCACTCTATTTTACTAAAAAGGTGTGTGATAATTTCTAAAAAAAAAAAAATGAACTTGGGTTTGATCATCTTTGCCTGATTATATAGAGTATTTTAAACAAAATCCATTGGCCCCAAGTATCAGAAGTCATTTTAAGGGCTAATAAAGTGGAAAATCTGTAGCATGAAGAAAGTGGGCTGCACACAAATGCACTCCCTCTGTGTTCATGCAAGTGGTACCAAACATGTTCACTACAAAACCTTTTCTCCTGCAACATCAGTCTCCCACACCAGTAACATTCCAGCAAAACAAGGAAACTGCCAACCCGTGTGTCAGAGCACTGGTGCGTTCCAGTGGGAACACATCTAACTAGGGAGCAAGGATGTGGTATAATAATTTTGGCTCAACAGGACAGGGGAAGAAGCCTGTACAAATACATTACATGTCAGAGCAAGGCAGACATTGCAGAACCACTTCTGCATTCATTTCCTCCTAGAAGTAGTAATAATTTACCAGCTTTTTTATAAAGCAGCACTGGAGCTGCATCATTGCATTCCAAGCAAATTCTAGGTATTCATGTAGTTGATTGCTTTCGTTTGTCTCTCAGTTCAGTCCTGTGCTTTAGTCCCACTGGCCTTCAGTAAATTCCCAGAGATAGCTAAAGGGAATGAAACCAGGATTTTATTAAGCTACAAAAGAAAATAAATTATGCTGAAGCTCATGTGAATATTTAGAAATGTTTCCAAACACGAGGATAAATGTGCAGCTCTCGTGAGGAGACACAGGAAAAAACAATTCCATTAAAGGGTCACTTATGCTCAGAACATTCAGAAAGTGATGGGAAAACAAAAATGAAGGAGAGAACTTAATGTCAGTGCCCCAAATACTCCCTTGCCTGTCCACCAGGGACAGGACAGAGCTTTCCTGGGAAGCGCTGTCTCCTTTTGCACAAATTGAAACATTTCTGTCTCACTCAGATCCAAGCTATCTCCTTCTGGATTGTACAGCTAGCACACTCTTCAGTCAGAAATGATAACCAGATGCAGTGCTGGCCCCTAAGCCTTCGAACAAGAAGCCTCACTTGGTACCTCTGCTGCCCTGAGGTGGGCGGGCTGAGGGCTTCGCGCTATCAGTCTTCAGTGTGCACTTGTGCAGGCTGCCATAGTCATCCTCACCACAGCCCCACTGCTAGCTGCAAAGACTCTGAAGGAGGAGAGACACCTTCCCAGAGCTAGGGATGCAGGTAGGTTGAGAGACAGAACAGACCCACCACTGCAAGGAAGCAGACAGGCAGGCAGTATGAGCTGGACAAACTCCTTTCTGTCCTGCTGCAGCCCAGGAAGCTAGAAGAAAATGAGGCAAGGGAGGGAGCAGAGCTCAAAGCATTTTACAGTCCAGGAATGATTTTATAAAAGGCGCTCTGAGCAGGATGCAGTCATCACCTTAGCAGTTATCTGAACAACTTTCTCACAAAAAGCAAACACCAACAAAAGCCAGTGAAGGCTCCTCTTGCACCTCACCAAGGTCCTTTTTCCATTCACCCTGGGAGGCACCAATACACCCGTTGTGATTAAAAGGCAGGAGATAAGGTATGTGGCTTTACAGTCCTGATGCTTCCTCTCCACTGCTTTACAAGGAGTCCTGAACTTACTGAAGAAAACGGCAAAGCTCCCATGAGGCTTTAATAGATATAGAATTGGACAATTACAACCTGGTGCATGAAGAGTCCTGCAGACAGCAAGAGGAAATGCATGTGCCTTAGTGCTCTCCCCTCTACCAAGTTCTGTTTGCAAGGCTGAAAACATGGTATAAAGTTTCTCTAGTGCAGACATCAATTAAAAGTCTCAGCTGTGGAGGAGAAATCCTACCAAAAATTCTTTCCTGTTGTGAGACATTTATTTTTTTTCTTAGCAGACATCAGAACTCTCTTACTTGAAAATCCATGTGCAAGTCTCCAGAGGGAAGCTTGAACTTATCCTTCAATTACTGAAAGTTTATTATTATTTTCTCATGGAAAAAGTCACGGATGTCTTGTAATTCCTCATGTTCCCATCTTCTAAAGTTGAACGTATCTTGACCCAGAGAAAAGCTTGGGAGCCCGCTAAAACAGGAGGTAAAAGACAATTCTGAAACAATTCACAAGATGTTCTTTCCTTCCAGACATTAATGCTATGACTCACAACTGGGTGCTGGAAGTCCCCTGACAGTAGTAAGAAACCTGTATGTTCACTTGATGAACTTTAGAGAGCAAGAATAAACTGTCCCTGTGTTTTGTAAAGTGATGCAAAATATTTTGTGTCAACAGCACTAACACACCTGATATTATGGAATGTTTGGGGTTGGAATGGTCTGGGATACTGACCCTCACAGCATCTTCATATTTTGGAATCAAAATACCTCCACATTTTTAGGGGATGGAAAAGGAAAGGGTAAAGATTGGAAGGTCAGCGGTGTGCCAAAAATATTAATGTGATTTTAGTCTGTTTTGTAAAGTGCCTCGTGTGTTTTCTTAGGGCCCCAAGCAAAGCCCATTGAAACTAATGCGAATCCCTCCAGGCCTAGGCTTTAGTCTTCACACTACTGTATTTTTTTATCATTAGCTGCAATTATAGTCTTGTAACATCTGTGGGAAAAATGGCCATGAGACACTCTGAGACACAGAATATACCCACAACAGTTCTGCTATAGGACTCTTCCAAGTTTGTTTTCCTGAGTTCCACATGGTTGCATTCAACGCATTGGTTAAGAAAACAAAGAAAATTCTTGCTTTCCGTCTCTTAAAATTATTTGAGAAAAAAATTGAGAAGCAGTAAGTGCTGGGATTACAGTTAATCAGTAAATTTGGCCATATAAACTACATTCTGTACCTGAATGGCAAAGGATTTCACTCACTTTACCATAAAACAGCTCATTAGTCCCACTAGCTAGACTGGTGTCCTAGAGCTATTGCATTGCTCTAGAATATAAGGGACAAGTTTACAATCACCCTGCAGAGAGCCTGCCTCCTGCCTACTACACCTGCAAGATAGCTGGCAGCAGGTATCACAGACGAGTTCAAAGACGAGATCCTTAAAGAAAACATGCAAAGACACACAAGAATATGGGCTGTTACTGAACTTCAGTACTGCTGGATTTCTGTGTTCAAATAATTCCTCTCAGGATGATCCACCAACTGGGGTACCAGCTGGAACTTCACACTAAGAAAGATCACTTCATTCTCTACGTTTATTTTTAGAAAATGCATGATTCAAATGTTTTGGAAACACACAGCAGACTCACATAGCTGGGGATTTTTTTGAATCTCAGCTTGTGCAGCCTGTAGATTGGACTACCACTAACCAGGATCCAGTGCAGCTCTAGCAATATAAAGGCAAACATTACTGAATTTGTGTTGGGTTTGCTGTGGTTAGAGGTAAAGCCTATTAGAGGCTAAGAATTAACATCAATGATTATGGGTACTGTGTAGGTGAGATCTTATCTTAGTGATATTACATCTTGTGGAAAATATGTAAATATATCAAGTTACATGTACATACAAAAGCATTTCGCAATTACACTAGATACTTAGCCAGTTGATCACTCATACAACAAATGCAAGTGATACAAGCTCTTAAAACTGCATGAAATAAGACTTTTTGCCAAATTAGCTGGTAAACTAACTCAACAAGCCTTATCTTGCTCTTATCAGCCCACCTGTCTTTGCCCCTTTAATGTCAGACTTAAAAGAGGAAATGAGTACTTAACTGATAGTGCTTCTTCAAAGGAAATATTTGCTTCAGTTACCTTGCGTTTTAATGAGATTGTTCAGTCACAGCTTGGCATCAGTTCATAGCATGCATCATGTCTAAGCTTTCAGATTTTTAAAGCACAACACATGCAGTAGCTTGAGCCAGCAAAAGGGAAATTGTTCCTGGTTGGCACAAAATCATGGAGAAGATGTTTACCGCTCTTACTCAGTTAGAGCACAGACAGGAGAAAGTTATTCCTTTAACTGAGCCACCTTTGGGGCCTGTTTACAGAAAAATCTCTGCAATTCAGATTCAGGTAAGAGAGAAAGCACCCAAACGACTCCAATTTGCTGATGTTTGAGGGTATGAGCCACTGAAGTGGCCTCAGCACATCCATAATCCCTAATTTACTATTATGCCATGCTAGTGAAAACTTAATCTGTGGCTGGATGGCCCCTCTTTTGTTAAGGGGGAGGATAAAAGATCCTATAATGTATCTTCATTAACTTTTTTTCTTATAGACCCCAGATTAAGCATTTTAATTTGTAAGGCTCTGACTCAGCACACAGTGTATGTATTTTTGACAAGCAGGGCATCTACCATGCACAAAGACAGACACTCTGAGAACCCATATGCTCTGAGCTCCCACCACCATCCTAAACCTCCTCACAGCACACAAGTGACCTGCAGCTGAAATGTGAAGTCTTGCATTCAAAGGTTTTTTTAAGAAACTACTCATGAAACCAGTCAAAATATTCAAAATACTTTTTTTTTTCTAAGTTTTGCCCCTTAGTAAACACCAGAATGGGTCAAAAGCACAGCCCTGCCTTTACGCATTGCTGTTCAAGGGTCAAAAGCTACACCAGCAGCTGAAAAGGGACCTTCCCTAATTACACACATCTTCGCCTTTTTTGTTCTTCACCTCCACTCAAATCTTTTTTTAACCCCAGAGTAGTGGGATTAAAACATTTGGGACAGCACTGACATTGACATTTCTGACAAAGAGAAGAGCAAACCCCAGCTCCGCAGGACATCTGCCATCCACTGCTGCAGCACAGAAGTGGACACTGTCTTGTTTACATGAATTAATTACCCTTGAGCCTCTCTGGAAGCTTATATCTTCTTTGCCTCTTCTCAGAAGCTGAACACATTCACATACTGAATGTTAATGTTTTTACTGCTCATCCAAAACGGAAGAGTTGGGGAAAGAGGAGTAGAAGAATGAGAAAAGCCACTTCCAGGAACTGCCATTTCTCTTTAGTTTTGATCAATACAGACGTGCTACCGTCTGGAAGGACAAAACCAATCAAAAATTACCAACTGCAGAAGCAGCAAAGAAAGCAAGTTACTTCAACAGGATGCTGGGCACATCTTTGAGACCAGCTGGAGGTGCGGTTACAGAGCACTCATCAGAAAGCATCCAGCAATGTGCGGAATAAGGCACTTGACAAGAAAAGACTTCTCAAACTCAAAATAGATTTGACATTAGGATTCCCTTCTGAAGTCCAGAACAAATGAAGTCACCATACAGAAATTATTCTGCCTTATGAATGACCCTTGATTCAAGGCTCACTAAGTATGTGAAGCAAACGCTTTGCCTCCCTCATTCTAAAATGCAGCTTAGAAATCAGGACCAAAGACACCCATCAAAGGACTGGAGCACCACTAATCCTCGAGGGCTCCTCACCACACAAGTAGTCACTCCTGTCTCCATGCTCTGCTGGATCCCAGGCTGTGACCAGCTGCCCAGGTAGCTCAGGAACACTGAGTTTCCATTCTGCAGCAAGCAAGTGCCCATGTCTGTCAGACTGTGCTGCCTGTGCAGAGCTCCTGAGCAGGAATGCTAACACTGGAGGGATTCTTTCAATCGTAGATTTCTTTAGGAAGAGGGAAAAGCAGCGACGTGATTAGGCACTACCTACAAAACAGCCTGAAGAGCCACCCCCAGCTTCAATTCTTCTGGAGCCATACTTAACTATGTTACTCCTCTGTGACTGAATGGGTTCATTCATCTGAATGTGCTCTGGACCAAGCAATATTTAAGAGGGAACTGCTAAAGGAGCTTACAAAGACAAAACAAGTGTACTATTTGAAAAGCAAACAAGGCTCCTTCATTCACACAACTGGAGAAGAAAACTGGAGACTCAAGTGTACAGCTTATAGCAGCCACTGCAGACCTGGGGTATTTCTGAGAACCTTTATTCTGTTTACTACCACAGGTGCTGGGGAAAAAAAATGTATCCTGACTTCCTCCTTCTTCACAGGGAAGGCAATATTCCCAGCAACTTACGTGTTCGAAAGGGTGCAGGAATAAATAATAAACTACTTGCATACGTATATGTTGCCTGAAAGAACAGTTATGTCTAAAAATTCAATATGGTAACCAAACTCCTACAAGATAACTGAACTGGTAACGTAAATAAGAGGTTTTTCAGTAAAAAACTGCCACAATTTCAGGGGACTAAAGTATAATCATTATTGTAAATATATATTTTTGTTAAACCTATGGGCAATCCAGGAAATTCAGACCAATGAGCCCTACAGTTATGCCCAGAAAAGTTCAAATGGTAAAACCAAAATAGCATCAGCACAGGAAAAAGAGGACATAGAAAGTAAGAAAATGCTCAGGAAAGGACCGATGTCTCTACTCCATTCCCACTCTATTCAAGTTCTTTGAAAGGTCAGTAAAATAGCGTGTGTATATATATATATATGTATATATATATATAAAACCCTGGATAGTTTAGACTTCAAAACTGACAAGATCCTAAACAGAAAAGATACACTAGAAAGTAACCATGGGCTAAGTGAGGTTACCACCATAGATCAAAAGGGAAAGAACCAAGAAAAGAGGATAAAATGCACAATTTTCATTAAACAAGAATGTGTTGCATGTAATTTTGTGCCAGTACTTGTTTTCAAAATTCATCAACACCAACTTGGCTCCAATGGGAGCAGAAGTTTGCCTCTATCTGCAGACAGAGCAGATCCTCTCCCTTCTTCTGCCCACATGTAACCAACCCTGTGGTTCCATTCCTGTGTGGTTCACGACACTTTCAGTAGCCTCTCAAAGCTGCATTAGCACCAACCTCCTCAATGTCCTTCAATTTGTTTAATGGCACGCAATGGAAAAACAGGGAAAAAAGCAGTCTGAGAGACTCTTATTAAATAAGATATAACTTGACCTGCAGGTGAGTTATGCTTAGCCATGTGTCTGTGTCTTAATCAGCACAAACAGGATTTCAAATTCCTACCTGTTGAATAATCTCATTTTATTTTTAAGGCTGAACCAAATAGATCTTACTTTTCATTTTACGAGTTATGTTAAACAGCAGATGCAGTAGCTTTGGGGCTTATTTTAGCATGTATTTTTATAATTGCATGAAATTAAAAGTAATAATATGCAAATGTAGTGGTGTGTTTCCCCCAGGCTCCCCCCTCCTCCCAAGCAACAACCACTAGTGGGGGTCATGATGGCTGAATCCAGCTAAAATTGGTCTTCAGGGAGATGGATGACAACACAGTAGCCAAGGGCTGTCTGGAGCAGCAACCCAGACGTCTTGTTGGTATGCAAATACCAGTTTAAGTCAATCACCTTCCTCTTTAAACAGTGGACAGCCCACAGCCTGCAGCAGTCCTGCACAGCAGTGGGCTGCAGGCCAGGGTCTCCCCTTGCGCAGAGAAGTCTCTCAAGGTTACCCCTCGAGGTTGCAAGATGCCTTGTCACAACAAATCCTCAGCAAGTGACTAATGGCTTGCTAAGCTTTGAAGCTTTATTAAGACTCTATCTTTGATTGTGTCCATATAATCCTTGAGACATAAACCACTGACCAAGCTTGAGATTAGGACTAGATCAAGCGGCACCTAGACTCAGAATTCTGAGTGAAGAAACCAAGGGGCTCCTCTCTGAACCTCATGCCTCAACATGAGGGTCTCTCCAAACCGTCTGACTTACCCTGTCCTCAGTACCTGATCCAGTCTGCCTTGTCATCAACCTTGTTAAACAAGTGTCACATTTACCATCGAACTTTGCTGACCTTTTGTATCAATAAGATACACTGTTGCTTCTCTATTTGGAATGAAGTGTATCACTCCATCTTCTGAAGTACACAATCCTAAAGATCCCAGCAAAACACAATGAGGTAAAGAGAATATTTTGCACTAATTTATACACCTAGGCTTAGATTTCTAATCAGTGGTAATGGCAGCACTGTTCACTTCCAAATCCAAGACCTATAACACTCAGTTTTGTGAAGCTTCTGGAAAGCCAACCGTATCCTGGGCTGCATCAAAAGGAGCGTGAACAGCAGATTGAGGGAGGTGATCCTGATCCTCTACTCTGCTCTCTTAAGACCTCACTTGGAATACTGTGTGCAGTTCTGGTGTCCTCAACATCAAAAGGACATGGAACTGTTGGAACAAGTGCA